>CBVK0100406677.1:0-14395 GCA_900067695.1 Picea abies | reverse complement strand
ACACCTCCTTGTTCCTCAGAATAGTCGCCAGCCCTGAGACCTTGAATGGTTTAAATCAATTGGATCCTCAGTTCGAGCGGTGCTTATGTGTCCTGGAGATCCTAATCATGCAGGGTAGGTTAGGCGGGCAGTCATTTTATATTCATTATCTGATTGAATGTTGTTGTAAATTGTTTCAAGATGATTATGATTTTCTAATCTACTATGTTATTTACATTTATGTGTCACTATCCTTCGTTGACGCATTGAATATGTCGTTAGTGATTTCCTTGATGAGTAGTTGGTACTTCTTTTACTTATTATGTTCTTAATGCGAAAAAAAAATTACCTTTTGTACTTCGCTTTTTCTTAGGCGTAACGGAGGTCTGTTACACCTCCAAACTTCTAGCCCTCAAAAGACTAGTCAAGATGTGTGATCCTGATGTAGTTTTGATACACGAAACCAGGTGTAAAGGAACCAATGCCATTGACGCTCTCTCCCCTTGGTTGAAGAATCACTCCTTTTAGTCTCCAAACTATACAGGTCTCTTTGGGGTCCTTGTAACTTGTTGGAATTCTAAATTCAATCTCCCTACTTCTTCGTTGTTAAATCCAGGTATTTTGGTGAAATGGAAGCCCGCGACCTAGGTTCTTCTTTCCAGTTTATCAATCTCTATGGGCCTTATGTTGATAAGACATTATTCTAATAAGAGATATCTTTCTCTGGTATCCTTTTTGGTGATAACATTATAGTAGGGGCTGACCTCAACTTCATTCTAACTCTCAAGGAATTATGAGGTTCTTATCTACGCAAGGATCCCTTGGAAGGGTTTTTCTCTCATCTTTTGGAAACTAATCACCTTATCGATATCAAGCCCCCTAATATTTTTCCGAGGTGGAGGATTGGAAGGAAAGGATTAGAGGGAGTCTCTAAATGACTAGACAAGTTCTTGATCTCTAAATTCCTACTGGGTGGGCCATGGTGTACCAAATATTGGATTGGAACCAACAACAACTCTGATCATCTCCCTGTCCTCGTGAAGTTGGAAACCTTTGATCATAAACCGACGGATCAACATAAATTCAATCATATATAGTTACAAGAGAAAGACTATAAGAAGCTTATATATTCTACCTAGAACAATATTCATGTCGAAGACGAAGTTTCGTGCAATCAACAACTCTACGTAAATATTCTTAAGGTGACAAAAGAATGGGATTTGGAATCTAATAAACGCTCCAAGTTGTTCTTAAGGAGGCGTAGTCAAGGATAGGATCCCTTTACTCTTCCAACCTCTTCGGAATATTCTTAGATGAGGAATCCTCTTCTTTGAATTATTTTTTGACCCTTCGTTTGGAACTTCTGGCCAAAGAGGAAGCCTCCCAGAGGTTTAAAAGTCAGGCAATTTGGATCGCGGAAGGGGAACATAACACTAAATTTTTTCATAATTATTCAAACTTTCATAAAAATCACAACTCAATATGGGAGATATATATTAATGACAGGGGTTTGGCTCGGTCATTTGAAGAAAAGGCAGAGCCCGCTAGGTCACATTTTAGTGCTTTATTTAAAGAACTGCATGGATGTCATATCTAGGAAATAATGGAGGTGCTTAGGCTCTTTACTAGGGATATAAATGAGGACATGTTTGGAAGTGGAAATATCATAAGTTGAGCTCAAAGCGATTCTTTTCTCCTTAAAACATGGTAAAATCCCTGGCCCAGATGGTTTGTCTATTGAATTTTATATTGGTTTCTTCGACCTGGTTAAGGAGGACCTTCTAAAGGTATTTCAAGAATCTAAGAAGAGTGGTGAATTTTTGTGGGTTTTGAACTCCACATTCTTAGTGATCATCCCCAAGAAGAAAGAATTTGCTTCCTTTGAATATTTCTTCCCTATATCTTATTGTAACATGGTTTATAAGTTTATATCTAAAATTCTGGTGAATCGTCTTAAACTAATTCTAAGTGAAATATTATCTGAGGAACGGTTTGTATTCCTATACAAAATACAAATACACAACGTGGTATCCCTCCACTATATCTACTCCTTTAAGACTCCTTAAGTCTTTCTCAAACTAGACATCTCTAAAGCCTGTGACAAAGTTAGTTGGAATTTTTTAAGACTGGTTTTAATCCAACTAGGCATGAACTTGTCCTCTGTCAACTAGATCTTGGGATGCATCCAATCTGCTTCTTTTGCAGTCTTTATTAATAGCTCCCCTTCAAAAAAATTTGAGGCCTCGAGGGGGCTCAGGAAGGGATGCCCTATTTCCCCGTTTTTCTTCCTTCTGATCATAAAAATTCTGAGAAAAATTAGGACTCATGCGAGGAGCCAAGGTGAACTTAAGCTCCTTAAAATTTCTCCATCTGAAGTTCTTTCTCATATCCTCTTCATTGTTGATGTCCTCTTGTTTGGTGCAGGTTCAAGGGAAGAGTTCCAAGGCCCTATGAACATATTCTATAGGTATGGATATCAATTGGACTAAGTCCTATGTTCACTACTCATTTCCTAAGGAATGTTTGACATCTCTCCTAGATAGTGCTTTACCCTTCCCCGGAAAACATATGAGAGAAGGCTCTAAATATTTAGGAATTTATCTAAATCCTAATGCCTATGGGTTTGAAGATTGTTTATGGCTCTACAAAAATATTCAGGATCATATCTCTTTATGGGTTAACAAGTGGTTTTCAATACCAGGAAGGTTGACTCTTCTCAAATCAGTGTTACAAAGCATCTCGGTTTATTGGACTTCCATTGGAAAAGTCCCCAAAAGAATTTTGATAAAAATTCATAAGAAGTTCTTCTAGTTTTTAAGGTCAGGAAGTAGAACTCAAGACAAGGTCCCTCTTATTAAATGGTCAACAATTGTCAAGCCTAAGAATATGGGAGGTTGGAGAATTAAAAATACTTACATATTTATCTAGGCTTTAGAAGGAAAAAACCTCTCAAGGATATTACACAACACCTTGCTATGGAGCAGGGTAATGAAGTCAAAATATAATGGCCCCTCCTCTATGGAGGACTAGTTCCATTCTCCCAGGAAATCATCTTAGAATTGCTCCACCATTTAGAGATATTTGGTGGAATCCTTCCCTCTGATGGGAAAATGGACTATTTGGAGAATTGACAATAGGAGGAAAATCTATATAGGGAAGATCCACGGGTTGGAGTTGATCAGGACTATAGGATTTTGGAGGAAGTGACGACATTCCTTGCTAGAAAATATCTTTTCTCTCTTTGAGACGCTAGAGGACTGGACCTTATCCATCCTAGAAAAAGTAGATGGAATTTTGAAAACAACCTCGGATTAACATGTGATTATGTTGAGGAATGGTGTTGTTTTATTGGGAAAATTTTCTCTAACCATATAAGGATTGAAGAAGAGTATCATGACACCTTGGCTTGGTCAAAGAATCCTCTTACTAGGGATTTTACTGCAAAACTAGGATACAAAGCTCATCTAGAATATGTGTCTTCCGATTCTTCCCCATGGTGGTGGGAGCATGTCTGGAAGCTCCATGACCCTCTAAAAACTAAACTTGTCTTATGGTTGGCCCTTCAAAATAATATTTTCACCTGGGACAATTTGTTGAAGCAAGGTTGGTTAGGCCCTGGTAGATGCGCATTATGTAATCACAACTAAAAAAATTCATTTTACCTCTTCGTATCATGTCAATTTACATCCCATGTATGGAAAATTCTAGCCAACAGTTTCAAGATGAAAGCTTAATGGGAATCGTAGTGGTCTATATTTATGTGTTCTTGACTATTTGAAGGATCCAGTGGTGGAGTGTTTTGACTCCCTTCTTTGTCTCTTTGTGTACCACAACTGATGGGCTTGCAACATGAGCATTTTCCAGGATAAACATATCCTTGAGAATGTTGTGGCTGGTCTCATTAACAAAAACACCTTGGAATTCAAGTGTAACCCCAGGAGGAACAAATCTAGAGTGCATTTCATGTTGCCTCTAGATACCAAGACCCCTTGGGGGGTTTTCGATGGTTCTAGTCAAGGCCACCCCCCCAAATGTGGAGCTAAATTTATCTTGTATGAGATGCCCTATCATTATTTCTATATCCGCCATGCTCCCGGTTTGTGTTCCAATTTAAAAGAAGAATTATTTTCTCTTTATGCCTTATTGTTCTTTTCCAACTTTAGAGGCATCAAACGTCTCCAGGTGTTAGGTGACTCTCAAGTGGCAATCAATTGGGTGAATGATAAGTCGAAGGTGAATATATTACGATTACAACATTTGTTGTCCCAAATCCACAGCTTCATATAGGATCTCGAGTGGAATCCCTCCACTCACATTTACTGTGAGCTCAACCAAAACGCAGACCACCTTCCAAGGAAGCTCTGGAATGTTGCATCAATTATTTTTCAATGTAGGAATTCATGGATGATCATGAGTTGGAAAGCATGGAGTTACACTTCTAAAATAATTTGCTTCAGTTATTTTCATCAAATAGTAATTTATGATTTTGGTTATCACTCTAAGTGTTGAGTTTTCGACCTAAATGGGCACTCTAGAATGGTTTTGTTCGTGTATTTGACATTATATAGATGTATGTATAAGAATTTTTGTATTTTGAAACTATACTCATAGGGTTTTTGTGGAGATCTCCAGTTATCTTGGACACTCTTTTTGAAAGGTGGGAAAACTTCGATTTACACAGGCCTATAGGGTGGTTTTGATGAGTCTCTGTTGATTATATTTTATGTATATTCTCTTTGAAATATAAAGATTTTGTTATCTTGGACACTCTTTTTGAAAGGTGGGAAAACTTCGGTTTACATAGGCCTATAGGGTGGTTTTGATGAGTCTCTGTTGATTATATTTTAAGTATATTCTCTTTGAAATATAAAGATTTTTTTCTTTGAAAAAAATGTTTTTATTTAATAATAAAATAGTTTATAAATTAATTTATAATTTAATTTATTTAATAATTATATAAACCAAAATTAATTTCAATTAAATAATTTAGGGATGATTTTAAGGATGGAAATTTATTTTGAAATGTATAAACTTTGGCGAATCTAACTAATCCTTCATATGCCAACTATAAAATGTTTGGCTATATTTTTGTAAATCAAATTTCTAAGGATTTTATATAGTTTGTATAAAATTTTGGCTACTTTTAAGATAAAATAATTTTATCTCGTTGGGTAAATCTTTTTTAGAATAGCCAACCTTTTTTTGGGAAAAACCATGAAAAATTAATCCATAAACGAAATTTAGCCTCTAAAATCATCCCTTGAATTAATAATAATTATCATAAATCTAAATTATATTTTATTATTTAAATGGTAATTGATTTAATACAAATTTACATAATAATTTCAAAATTATTTAATTTCTACATCATGAACTTAATATTACCATAAAAAGTTAGTGGGTATATTAAGCTTATACTATTCCATATCACTTTTATTTATGTATATGTTATACTCAATATATTTTAATTAATTGTTATTATTTTTTACAAATTTTTTATTAAATTTTTTATTTGCATTTTATAATTGTATGATTTTTTTTTAAATATTATTGCAAATATTTCTGGCATATCTTTGTTATAAATTAATTAATTTATAATTTAATTTATTTAATAATTGAATACATTAAAATTAATTTTAATGGATGGTAATTATAATAAAATTAAATAATGTTTTATTATTTAAATGTGATGATAAGTTATTTTAATATAAATTTAGATAATCATTTCAAAATTATTTAATTTGTACAATAAAAGCATAAGTTACAAGTATCTCTTGTTACCTTCTAAGAGATTATAAATTCAAATTGAAAGAAATAGAATATATATTTCTTTAAATTTTAGAGTTAAATTCTTATCAGAATAAGATCCCCTGTCTTACAAATAAAAAACTCTAGTACACTAATTTGATATCTTTACACATGAACTTAAAATTATATTATTATTTATTATTATACAAACATAAAATTATATTATTATTTATTATTATACAAACATAAAGAGAAAAATAATATTTTATTTTATCTGTGTATTTTTGTACTTTTACAAATAATTACAAGTTTACATATGCACTTTTACGAATAATTATGAATTTATATGCTTATATTAATCATTAATTTTATGTATTTTCATTCATTGAAATCTATTGAGGAAATTTTCGTTCTATGAAATTGTAATAAACCATTTTATTTGGAATTACTTTTTAGTAATAACAATTATAAACATTTTAGTTTCCGGGGGAACTTTAATTTTTTAATAACTCATGTTTATGATCGATCAAATCTTTTTTAAAAGTTTTCAAAAATACTTAAGATTAAATTAAATAAATTTTTAAAAATAAATAAATTTATATTTTTTAAAAAATAAATAAATTTAAAAATGTATTTTTATTGATAAAGAATATTCGTTCAGTCATTAATCTCTAATTTTTCATTAATTGTTTTTAAATATATATATAAATAATTTAGAATTTGAAAATGACATGCTCTTTGATATGTATTGGCATGGACTCATCAACACTAACTGAAAGCATGGACTCATGTAACATAGGGCGTGGATTTGATGATATAAGAGTTAATACTCCACACGACGCATACAACAACAACACATGTTGCTTATTATCTTTGTACTACAACACATGAGAAGGGAAAATCAAGGCATTTTGTTTTATAATATGCAAAAATATTTAATATTTTTATTAAAAAAAAAAAGAGTGTTTGGGTGGCAACGACATTATTCATAGAGCACTTTTCCTTTTCATTTATAGATTGGTTTTAGGTATTTTTCAACCAATGCTAAAATTCCAAGGATGGTGATATACTAGAGCTTCATGAAAAAGAAATAAACAAAGACAACTTGGTTTTAAAAAGAGTTTTGAGATAAAAATTCCATGAAAAATAGTTTTGCAATAGAAATTCTATCTTAAAGTAAATGCATTGAATTAGTATTCAAATAAGTGCATTGAATTAATATTCAAAGAAGTTATTGAACATGAGAAAAAATTAGATAGCAAAATATTAGAGTTAAAGATTTAAGGGTTGAGCGATTTTATTAGTGTCACTTTTATTTGTCTAAAGTAAATGAAAAGAAAAGTGTGAACAGTAGAAGAAGAAAACACTAAAAATGAAGATGAAAGAGGGATTTTTTAGTACTATGGAGCAATCATGGTTAGAGTGGGTTTAGTTTCTAGATCCTTTGAATGAAGGAGGGTACTTGAGCAAGGAAATGAATTTTCAAGGAGGATTGATTTATCATCAAGGTCTTAGCAAAGAGGGAATTTATGCTTGTATCAAGTTTGTATCTATCAATTGTGCTAAGGACCATGCTAAAATCTCAAAATAATTATGACATTGTATACAATTTTGTTTTAAGTTGTCGAGATTGTTGATAGACTCTGTTGTTTTTGATATCATATTTATCCATTCAAGTTACTTTGTAAGGAACTTTGATTTCCTTGGGAAAATGGCACAGAACTACCCATTTGAAATCCCTTTAAACAAATCACCTCCTCATAGACTAACAATTCTAATAAAAACAAGACCCTACAAAATTTATTTCCATTTGCGAATGCATTTTTAGTCTCTATGGGGCCTATATCCATGGAAAACTCCCAATCACACTGACAATCCATGCTTAAAATTCTTCACATTTCATTCAATCACAATGCACCATTTCATTCAATCATAAATTGTCAATTGGGTCTAGCTTAGGTGGTTGAGATGAGGAACTGTTGTCTTGCCCACCTAAGTTCAAATCCTCATCATGTGGTTATTTATTATGAATTCATCACAATCAATGAAGCTTTTATCTAATGGAAGAATTGCTTGCTAGAAAACCTAGTTGTACTCACAAACACTTTCGTGGGTTAATTTTTTGGAGAGTAAGTGTAGAAGCTATGCACTAGCCCAAGTGAAGGTTCTGACCTTCTTCATATTTCTTAGATCTAGGTGTTTGTACGTAGATAATTTATGAACCTATGTTTTTCTTTAAATTAACAATTAAATAAAAAAACAAACTAAATGTCTAAAAATCAATTTGTAACTAGATTTATAAAACGTGTGCTTCCTTTTATGTAATAAAAAATTAAAATAAAAGGAAAAATGCAGGTATGAAAAAAAAATTATGCTCTAGTTATATGAATCATCTGGGTGTTTGAACTAATGACATGTGTCATCAAATTAAGAATTGAATGTCTGAAAATCAATTTGTGCATAGACCTATAAAGTTTAGGCTTCCTTTTGTGTATTAAAATACAACAAAAAATGCAGGTTTGAAAACCATTTTATATTCTTGTTATATGAAATCATTTGGGGATGTGAAATGACATCACATGCGTGGAAATAAAATTTTTGTAGAGAAAGGATTTACCATGGAATACATGACTCTTAACTATGAATGAAATCAGTGTTCTACTTTTACAAATATCTTATAGATCCAAAGTTGCAGAGATCATAAATGATCAATATCTATGCTCTAGAGTTTAAATGGATAAATAAGAAAATAAAAGATATATTTCTTGTATGTTGGCATGGAATATAAATAGGGAAGAATTATGTAGTTTATCATTCTTGAATATTTGAAAATTGCAACTACCTAGGCCATTCACTAAAAAGGATTTATGTATAAGATCAACATCACAAAGGGAATGGGGAAGAAAATCCATTGGAGGTTAATCTTGTTGTTTTTATTAACTCAAAGAGTGGTAAAAGAGTGGTAGTGGACTAGGACATAAGATTAAAAATCGGATTTAGGAGTTAATTAACCAATAATATGTCAATTTTATATTATTATTTTAAATCATTTTTTGTCCTTTTGATACTTATAGATTTTTCCTCTTTGCAACAAAACAATTTATAACAGTGAGATTTTTCTTTTTGAAACAAAGCAATTTATAACAATGAGATTTTTCCTCTTTGCAACAAAGCAATTTATAGCAGTGTAGATTGTGGTGCATTTACATATTCACTTAAACACTTAAGTGGAGCTTATCCTTTTTAAATTAAATCACACTTAACATTTTCGATAAAAATATTTAAGTACTAAAGGTTTTTCTATGTAGCGCAATCGAATCTAGAGAATATAAACTTTATAGAAATCCACAAGCTTACTTTAATTCCCAACATATTAGGTTAAAACTTTAAGTCATAATAAGGTTACTTCATTGGACATTAAAGATTATTGTATTTGTTTAAAGTTAACAATATGTTTTGTGAAAACATTATTAGCCAAATATGCTCTTTGTAGTTAATTAACGAGTAATAAGTCAATTGTTTTTCCTATTCTTCGGGAGTTAGTTAGTCAAGATCAATTTTATTAACTTCTCATTCACTTGGTTCATTGCCAATAGTTTTTTGTTATCCCATAGGAATTATGAGCAATTGCATCAACTTTTTTTTCATGAACCTTTGTAGCATGTATTGTTGTCTAGGGTCTTGAAATCATATCTTTGAATTTGATAAATTTCTAGATTTGTTTTTTCACCATTTATTTTTGTGGGTGTTTGCTAAAAGAAATATTTTTTGTATTTCCTTTGTTTGGCTTTTTAGAAATATATTAAGCTAAATTACCAAGTGGCAATCCATATCAAGGCATTGGTACACAAAATAGATTGTTAATTACAGTTGTTGAAAAACTTACAATAACAATCATTTTCATAAGCTTTGGAATGCATTTGAAAGATGTCACTGATCACTCTAGTTGTTACATTGTATCCCATACACACATAAAGGACAACATATCAATGTGCAATATAGCTACTTAGTTTCTTAGGAAAAATGGTTACTTAGTTTCTTAGAGAAATTGGTGATGCACATTGCTCATTGGAATGGCTTAAGTGAGGATATAAAGAAACATTCCTCCCATGTTGCTAAAACTCACATGCTCATTCCTTATGCTTCAAAACTTCATGTGGTCAACACCATTCAACATTCATTACCATTCTTATGGATGCTGAAATTGACATGGTCCTAGCTCTTTAATGTATGACACTCCATAACTTCATGTGGTCAACACCATTCAACATTCATTACCATTCTTATGGATGTTGAAATTGACATGATCCTGGATCTTTAATGTATGACACTCCATAGATTTTGAATTTCTATCATTACAAAGAGTTATAGAGAGTATTTTTTTTTATTAGTAAATTTCAATTATAGTAGCTACTTATACAATGTCATTTTTATTGGTTAAGCATACAACTTTATATAACAACATTTTTATAGAGGTCTCTTGTTTATCTTAGTCACATTGGTATTTGGTTATTTCATTTTTAATGTATTTTGTTGTGATTTTAATTTATTTTTATTGGAAAAATTTAAGTGTATTTCCCTTTTGTTTGGAAGTGACCTAATAAAAGTTAAATTTATTGTTGTCCTAGTGATTAACATGAGCTTATTATTTAGATGAAAAGTTTTGGAAATGAACTTATAGTTGAAGTATTCTTATTTAGACAAATTTTATGTTATAAAGACAACAAGATAGATATTTAGAAAAACTTGAGGGATTGCTTGTTTACGTATTGGCTTACAAGTAGATGGATTTGGTCTCATTTACCCTCTAATGTTTCAATTTTTTGTTTGAACTCATCATTTTAGTATTTTGCAGATACATTCTATAAGGTACATTTAAATGTATAAAAATTAACATATATTGAATACTAAATGAATAACAAAGATATCTTCAACAATATTTATTTTTGTTTCCATGAAGATGACACCACATTATGGAATATAACAAGCATAAATCCATGTTTATCCCTAGCCTATTAAGCACCTAGAGGGATCCAAAAATCACCATGTTTCTCTAAAATATTGAGGGATAGCATGGATCCATGGTAGAATATTTATTTTGTTTTATTTTATTGTCAGTGGTTTTTGGCATTAATGGCCAATTTGTTTTTCATTTTAGTTTGTTCCACCCACCTACTCTTCCACGTGATACATCTCTTCCACCTTGAGTTGTAAGAACACTTCCCGGTGCAATTAGATGTCATTATGTTTGTAGTTTTGTGATGCAATCAGAGCATCACACAATAATGCTCATCTCTTACTTGATCATTGTGGTGTGCATATCATAATGGATTAGAGTAGGGAATAAATTATTTCAATAATAATAATGTATATCTCTCAAAGGAGCATTGTGGCCTACATATCATAATGGATTACTATAGGGAGAAAAGAATTTTAGTCATAATAATGTTCATTTCTTATGAGACAATTGTGGTATGATATCATAATGGATTAGATGGGTGAGTAAAGAATTCAATATTAGAGATATAGTGAGATATTCAATAGTGGAAATTTCTTAGGATATGTTAAGCGAAGGGATCAACTATGTAAAGTTTTCCATGAGAATTTCTTTGAGTTGGTCAATAAGGACTTGGTGTTTTGTGATATGAAGTGGATCTATATTGGCTCTAGTCAGAAATAAAATAATTGAAGCATTTCACCATGAGTACTCGACAAAGAAACTCAACTAAGAAAGATGGTTGTAACGACCCCAATTCGTTATGACTACAAGCGAAGAAAAAAAAAAATGTTTTTAGGAAAGAAGGAAACAACGACAACAATTAAACCTTACAACTTGACTATGAACACAACATGCACATTCAGCCAACAGAAAACCAATGACCCCGTGCATAGTTTATCCTGCTACCGGACGAGCATGTGAACAAGGACAATACAACGAATACCCACCCGACACAATGAGACAACGCCTACAAGCTAAAGGACAACATCCCCATCCCGACACAACAGCCTCGACGACCAGTTAACTAGAACCTTGATGGCACGCAACTCAAGGCATGAAGGCATTCAACCCATGCACCATTATCAAACTTATAACGATCAACAACACTCACACAGAAGACACGGACTCTGGCCAAGTTATTATTCAACTCTATCCAATAGGGCATGCCATGATTCCCTCATCAGGACTCATGATGTCCCCAAGTGATAGGTACGAAGATAACCCTAGCGCTACCTAACCTATCTGGGAAAAGGTCTCAAGATAAATCTGACGTGCTAAGGGCCGAAATAACTGACAAGAAGACTATGCCTATGCCCCTAAGAAACGGTCGACAAGATGCATCTGACCTCGCTAAACAAATACACAAGCTATTAAATGACTCGACAACAACCAAAGACCTAAATGTTAAGCAAGATGTCTAGGCACAAAGGGTAAATTATTATAATGTTTCTATTGACATAAAAGTTATCAAGTGTGAACTAATACAGAACTCAACAAAAACAACATGCTTGTCAGCAAAAGTACATGTCTATTAAAGTAAGTGAAATACTCAACATTTAAAAGTGATCTTACGCTGCTTCATTACCTATTCGACAATACTCAACATTTAAAAGTGATCTTACGCTGCTTCATTACCTATTCGACAATACTGTCTAAATTAACAAGTCTCTAGATGAATCCAAAGAAAACTATTGGTAATGGTTGTCAACAAGCATGTTATCAATCAATAATCAATTGTGGAAATCACTGACAAAATCAAGAAGAATTGCACTCAAGACGAGTAAGTTCTCAGTTGTAAGAGTGTGTGACTTTGCATTTAAGAGACAAGAAAAAGGGTTTTAGTTTTAGGGTTAGATGGGGTGCAAATACAAGGGGGAATAATGTGCATAGAGATAACACAGTTAAAAGGGATTGTTTGGTGAGTAAGGAGTATTTAAAAGATAAGGTTCAGTTATACAAGTCATTTTCAATTCATTAGAGCAGTCAGACCTATTATAAAATCGCCATTCCCCTTTTTCACTGTCAACCAAGTGATACTAATTAATAAGGATACTTCCCTAAGATCTGAAACGAAATTAATCAATTGTTGTAATAAAAAAAGTTGGTCTAAATCTGATTATTAAAAATTATTGTCATCAGGAAAACAATTGTCATCAAAAGGAAAGTTATTGTCAAATTGTGTAAGCTATCAACTAAAAACAACACTATACCAGGGAGTGGAAAACCACCATTAATCATTGTCTGAAAACGTAGATATAAAATCCAGGGAACGACCGGGTAATGATTGAAGTGGCTGGGAAACGTTAAGTGTAAAGATTGAAGTGGCTGGGAAACGTTAAGTGTAAAATTTCGGTGTTGAATTACCAAGGAATTAGAGCTGGAGGCTGGGTAAACACCCTGGAAAACGAGTGAAAGATGGAAGGTTCCACTGTAAAAGATATGGTAAAAAAAAGGGAAATCGGGTGCCATTGATAGCATGAATTGATTGTCGGTTAATTTAAAAAAAATGCAGGGAAAAATGAAATCATTGTAGAGATTTCTATGGGGTTTATTAATAATGATTATGTTGGTATTAAATACTATTTAGTTGTCTAACATCGTTGTTGTCTAATAATTTTTCTGTTGCAGGTGTACATGCCATCGTTGGCTTACATTGCTTCTAGAATCACTTGTTCACTCAAATAAAGTTGTTATTCGATACCTATACTTGCTATCATATGTATTAAAATGTAGTCCATTCAACATGTATTAAAAATGAACATGAAAATGCAGTTCGTTCAGCCTGTAAAATAGCAGGAAATATGTATTCCATAATCTATCGCAGACAATATGATTAAAATGCTTTTTAATTTAATTTAATCTATCACAGTATAGGTAAAATGCAGAGCAATGAAGGTAATAAAACGATGTCATTTAAGTGGACAAAACACAGTCCATATGATTCAAACGCAAAGATTAAAAACGAAGAAGATAAAAATTAGGGGATAGGAATGATAACAATGGAGGAATTACTCAACACAAGAAGGCGCAATGACCATCAATTAGCCAAGAAAAATCCACAAGGGTAGACAACTGGGCAAAACACCCTTCACTCATCATCCACGCACAAAAAACAGGGCATTAGAATCTATAGGTCGTTGTGCACCGAAGGAACAACCGTCAATTTGACTCATGGCCGACTGCTCAGGCGTGGACTGACGAACTAGGGATGAGAACAAAGACCAGGCATAAAATCTTCATAAAAATCAATTAAAACCAACAAGACAGACACGACATCAAGGATCAAATGCTAAGGGAATCAAGTCAAGAAATGAGCTTAAGGCTAAGGGGAAAATTAGATTCTCAATTAAAATGTTAAGTCAACCCTTCTTTATACAGTTAAAAGTACAGAATGTAAAGCGTAAGGTCAATAATAATCTACCATGCTGAAGAAAAGTAAGCGTAACATAGCCCAAGTCGTTCGCTCTGAGTCGTTGTCCCGTGCGCTCCATGTAGCTCCCGCTTGCTGACCGCCGAGACTTCACAAGTACCTCCCAGCCAATTTTAGGGGTACTCTTCTTCCCCCTTATCCCCCCAAGCCACAAAGGGGCCACACACAAAAAACCAGAGAACAATTATCTCCCAGCTCGCCTCGCAAGGCCGAGCTACCACTCCTCACCGAGTTGGGTA
>CBVK0100406601.1:0-22704 GCA_900067695.1 Picea abies | reverse complement strand
AGCCATGGGCCAATTATGCTTTTATCTCTAGAAAATGCAAATGAGTGGATTTTAAAAATTTGGGTTGTGTGTAATGAATGGGACCCATATAGAAATGATTTTTTTATGAAGAATCCAAAAAGAAGGCATGAAGATACCCAGTTGGGATTTTGGAAAAATTCCAAAGGGTTTTGAGTGGGGATGCAAAAACAAGGAAAAAACCACTAATCTCGTACACTTTTTAGGGATTTTTTAAATCCTCAAAGGAGGAAAAAGGACCCCATATCACAAATATGGAAAAATTTATTCATTCGACATTTTATCTCCTCAAAAATATGAAAAAAAATGTCTTGAGAAAGTTTTTCCCAGTTTTTCTACGTTTCAAAGATAGCCAGTTTAAGCTAAAAAATCAAAGTTTCGAGGAAATGTTAAAAGTGACTAAAGCATCGGATTCTGAATTTGAAAATTGATGTTTGTTCACAATCATAAATCCTACCTATGTTTGATATAAAAAAAAAAAATCAAATACTAACATATTTTATGTTACAGATGGCAAAAGATGGTCTCTCAACTAAATTACACCAATCATAATAGTGCATAATCGAGTAGAAATCGAAAATTCAGAAAGTTATAACCTTTATCCTAGAACTTAGATGAGGCATGAGTATATCCATTTTGATTCATAAGATATTATGTTTGAAGGATCATAATTTAGATTAGTACATCCGTTCTCGATAAAATCATATGAAGGATGATTTGTAACCGAATTAATGAAATAGTTTACAGTATACATAATTCTAGAAGTAATTGTTTCATGCACATTTTTGCAGAATTAGAGGTACAGACAAAATATATATGGTTACCATATGAGAACTAGAGAGGTGTAGGATGATTGAGATCTTACAACCATGAGGATGAAACCATAGGTTTACATATCAACCTGGGAAATGAAGAGACTAAATCTAATGGGCATAGAAGAAAAGTAGAGCCTATGGAGTTGGTTGAGACTATGAGAAGCTTGCAGAAATGCATGCAGAGCTATAGAGAATACAATTAAAGGATGATAAGATCTCAGGAGGAGATGCTACAAAGTCTTAGTATGTTTGTAGAGACGAGTCAATAAATATTCTGACACAAAATAAGAAGGCAATGAAAGGAAAGGAAAAGCATCCATATCTCATGATAGGAGAGATGATCATAGAGGATTTAGGAAATCAAGGAGTGTTAGTAGAAATCATCATCCAAGTTCAAAGAGTAGCCCAAGTGTACCCCCTGTCAAAAATCAAAGAAGGAGATACGAGGTAGATGATTTTCAAGGAGAGATTAGGAATATTAAGCTTGCCAATAGAAATATGAAGATCATAAGAAATATGAAGATGTAGAAGCATGATTGTTGGGAATGAGGAAATATTTCCACTTGCACAATTATTCATGAAATGTAAAATCTAGAATTGCAACCTACCATCTTCAAGGAAAAGAATCAATGTGGTTGGACCAGCTCAAGTAGGTTAAGTACATTGATGAGAAGAGGATCTCATTAAGGCAGTTAATTTTTTTTTCAAAAGAAATACTTGTCAAAACATTATTATAACAAGAAGATGAAAGAGTTATTTGAACTCAAGCTCGTAAGTATGACGATGAATGAGTATGAGAAGAGGTTCCTTGAATTTTTGAATTATGTTAGCTTCATTAATGATGATAAGGTTAAAATCCAAAGATTTATGAGTGGGCTACCTTCTTTATATAGTGATAAAATCCAGTTTGATGAGCCCAACACACTGGAAAAAGCCATAAGAAAAGAAAAGTATCTTTATGAGAAGAATAAGGGAATACCAAATTTTCAAAAATCTTGGGATGACAAAAAAGAAATGAAAGATGGATCAGAGGAAGAAAAGATTCAAGCCACATTTCTTCAAGAAAATTTCACAATAATATAGGAAAGGGAATCAAGCACAAAATGAACCCACTCTAACTGAGTCCTAGGGTAAAAGGCCAAGAAAACATCCTATAAAGTGTTGGGGATGTGAGGGAGACCACATGTTTAAGGATTGTCCTCATAAAGGAGATAGGATGAGGGTTGTGCATAACCTTCATGAATTTGATATAGTGGAATACATGGGAAAAAGTATGCCAAGGATTTATGTAACCTTGGAAAATACACAAGAATACTATCAATCCCACATGATTGAGGTGGAAGGTAAAATTGATAATCATTCCATAGCTATCTTTATTGATTATGGAGCTAGTCATAGCTATATAGATTCTAATTTGGTTAAAAATTTTAAATTGAAAATATGTAAGCATGAAAATTATTGGTTGGTCCAGCTAGCCATTAGAACCAAGAGAATAATCAATGATATTGTTAAATATTACATGGTGAACATGAATGGATTCGGCACTAAGGTTGGTTTGAACATCATATTGCTTGGATCATATGATTTTTTGATTGTTATGGATTTGGTTGGACAAGCATCATGTTGTCCCATATTGATACAACATGGAATTCACATGTTTTGATGAGGAAGGGAATTTAAGGATAGTTCAAGGTATTCCAAGGCCTATATAAGTCACGGAATTCTCAACATTGCAGCCAAAAAGAAGTTTTAGAAAATGGACATGCCAAATGTATGCATCACATGTGGAAGAGCTAGCCAAGGATGAAGTGTCAAATCTTGAAGACTATCCATTATTGAAGGAATATGAAGATGTGTTTAGTGAATTTTCAATATTTCCACCAAATAGAGGCATTTATTTCTCTATTGACTTGATGCTCGGAGATACCCCAATGTCCAAAACTCCCTACATAATGAGAACTTGACAACTAAAAGAATTGCATATGTAGATAGAAGAGTTGTTGAAGAAGGGGTACATACGCCCAATTGTTTCTCCTTGGGGTGCCCTAGTTCTTTTTGTGATGAAAAGTGATGTAACTCTAAGGTTATGTATTAAATTCATACAACTGAATAAGGTTACAGTAAAGAACAAGTATCCTTTGCCAAGGATTGATGATTTTTTTATCAGTTGAAGGGAGCAATGATATTTTCTAAGATTAACTTGAGATCAAGTTATCATCAAGTAAGAAATACGAGAAGAATATACTACCAATACAACCTTTCAAACAATGTATGGTCATTATGAATTTGTAGTGGTGACATTTGGGTTGACAAACACACCCACTACTTTTATGTGTCTAATGAATGGAGTGTTCGGAGATTACTTGGACAAATTTGTTATTGTCTTGTTGGATTATATTCTTATCTACTCCAAGACAAAGGAGAAATATGAGAAACATTTGAGAATAGTGCTACAAGTGTTGAGAGAACACTAATTATATTCCAATTCAAGCAAATGGACTTTTTATCAAAAGCGGATCCATTATTTGGGCCACATTGTCTCAGAGGATGGCACACTAGTGGATCCCAAAAAGATTAAAGCAATCAGAAGTTGGTTGGCACCAAAGAATATTTCAAAATTTAGATTATTTATGGGTCTAGCTAGTTATTACACGAGATTCATTGCATGTTTCTCCAAGATTGCACACCCAATTACTTCATTACAAAAGAAATACATAAAATTCAAATGGACTACCAAGTGTGAAGAGAGCTTCCAACAATTGAAATATTTATTAAGAAGTGCACTTATTTTAAATGTTGTAAATCCATATGAGGATTTTGTTGTTGTTATCGCACAAGTTGAGGGTTGGTAAAATATCGACCCAAACTACAATATGGTGACAACTAAGAGAACACCTGCCCACTACCACCTTAGATAGATATTCATGCCACTTTAGAGATCAAGTAATCACCTCAAGAGGGGAATGTCGAGTGAACCTAGGGGAAATGAGATGGAATATGAAGGGATGATGAAGTGTCCCCCTATAGGTCAATGATGGAAGGTAAAAATGGTTTGAAAAGAGTCTCGTAGATGGTGTAAGATGTACCACAATATAGAAGACATGCCAAGAAGTGATTGTACCTACCAGAGACATAAGGAAAACAAAGATACAAGCCTGATAATGTGTTGGAAAACAAATTTAAGATTGTTTTCCATAATTGCAGCAATAAACAATGATATATATCAGCAACAAAGGATAATAATATCTGCAAATAAAGTTGCTAAAATTCTACTTAAGGATCCAAGAGACAAGCTAGCAATGACTAGTTTAACTTAAGTATCGATATGAAACTTTAGAAACAAGATAAGGTTTTCATAAACAAGTATTGCAAAGATAATTATCATCATTATGGCTGTAGCACACAAGTTTTTATATCAAGGAAATCAACCACCAAAACTTGCCAAAAAAACCACCTAAAAGGTGCGTTGAGATTGATAGATTATAGGGGGAAACTTCTAACAATTTTTAATAGTTGGTTTGTGAGTTATTAAGATATTTGTTTTTGGTTTTCTGTAGCCCTAATGGTTTTAGATTAAATTTTATAATAGTATAAAGAATCACTTAGCAAAATGAGACACCCTAGTGGCTCAACCAAGCATATAGAGCATAGAATTTATTCCAATTTAGACAATCTCAAAATCTTGAGTTTTCACATTAACCAATGCAAGATTTTGTTTCTCCAATGCAATTAGATTAGTGCCTTTAGCTATTGGGTTATGGAGTCGCCAAGGTTTCTACATTTTAAAATAAATTTCCGTCCTTAAAATCATGCTTGTTTCTAGGTTGAATCAAAGGTGGGAATTATCATCCTTATGGTTGTATCACACAATTTTTTGTAGAAAGGAAATCAACCACCAAAACTTGCAAAAAAAACCCACCTAAAAGGTGCGTTGAGATTGATAGATTATAGGGGCAAAATTCTAGCAATTTCTGATGGTTAGTTTGTGAGTTATTAAGAGATTTATTTTAGGGTTTTTGCAGCCCTAATAGTTGTATATTAAATGTTATAATAGTAGCAATAATCACTTAGCAAAATGAGACACCCTGGTGGCTCAACCAAGCATATAGAGCATAGAATTTATTCTAATTTAGACAATCTCAAAATCCTGAGTTTTCACATTAACCAATGCAAGATTTTATTTCTCCAATGCAATTAGATTAGTGCCTTTAGCTATTGGGTTATGGAGTCAAAATAAAAAAAAGAGCTAGAAATGTTCTCCCCTTGGGGGTGTAAACCCTTTTACTCCCCAAGGAAAGCAAGGCTAACTAGGAAGTACTAGGAGGGTGTAAACCCTTTTACTTCTCCTAGTAAAATCTTATGCAACAAATTATTCCAAGAAAAAAATGATGAATATGGTGGGGTTTTAATCCCTTATACTCCCCAATAAGTCTAGCAAATCACACATGTAACCAAGCAATGAAACAACAATAAGATAGATTCCTTACCTAGTCCAAGCAACAATAAGATAAACCTCCTTTTACCAAGAATTATCCACCACAACTACAAGAGAATAGCTCCAAGAGAGGTATCGCACTACTTCTTCCACCAATAGAAAAAAAAAACCATAACAATAGCACAAGAGGGAGATATTTCCCAAAGAGAGCGCAAATTTCAGCTAGGAGTCTTCTCACAATGGGAGAGCTATGATGAAAAATAGAATAGACATGATATTTATTTATACAAATCCTATAAACATAGTTTATACAAAAAACTTAGGGTAAAACACAAGATAAGGGGCCAACAACCCTTATCTTGGCCCTTTACAAAAACAATATCATTTAATTCATACTTTGCACATAAAAGAAAAAACCTAAAAACATGATGTCACCCCCTTCTTGGGAAACGTTTGCACTTTTGGTCAAGTCGTTGAGTTGGAGAAGGGAACGCTAGGCCTACAAAGGCCAATGTTCTTTAATCAATTCCTTTTTTCCATGATCCAAGGGTTCTTTCCTCCAAAACGTGCCAAGTGTCCTCAGTCACCACCAAACCCTAGCCCTAATGTGATGTCAATTCCTCAAAGGTGAATTTTTGGCCTCCTTAGGCAAGTTGTTTGGGTAGTAGGGGCTAGGTGAGGTCATCCATGATATCCTTTATTCCTCCAAAGGCATGTATTCATAATCTAACATGTGGGCCCCAATATCCAACCTGTGGGATTCAAGCCCCATGGAAGCCCAAGCTAGTCTTGTTCTTCCAAAACTATCCACCAGTTGGGTCTTGCAAAGACAAATGGATATGCCCTTCAAGGATATCAATTCAAATGCATCATGATGATTAAATCAAATCACTAAAATAGTCATCTAAGAAAGTACATCCAAACCACCTCATCAAAATAAACCAATGCTCAAAGACCCTATTCAATTTTCCAAGTTTAGGTATGGGAGGGTTGAAAAAATGACCTATTGGGTGAATAATACCTCAAGTTTAGGGGTGTTTCCTAAGGGGACCTCTTTCTAAGTCATATGGATGAGGTGTGATGGATGGGGGGAATACTTTTTGGCATGGGGTTTTATGACATACAAGGGGTTGTAGTGTCTCATTTATGGGTGCCTTTGTAGAGTGTGTGGTGCACCTTCATTCTGAATGTAACCTTTTTCCAAGCCCATTTATTGCATTTTATTCTTTTTAAATATGTTTCCAGGCATGGATGATTTTAGGGGCTAAATTTCACTCATGGGCTCATTTTCCATGGTTTTTCCAAAAACGAGATTCACTATTTTAAAAATGATTCGCCCAAATTCTATAGAACAAAATTATTTTACCTTAAAATCACCAAAAATTTATAAAAACTATATAAAATCCTTATAAATTTGAATATTTTTACAAAAATATTGCCAAACATTTATAGTTGGCATAAATTTAGACAATCTCAAAATCCTGAGTTTTCACATTAACCAATGCAAGATTTTATTTCTCCAATGCAACTAGATTATTTCCTTTAGTTATTGTATCATGGATTCAAAATAAAAAAGAGCCATCAATGTTCTCCCCTTGGGGGTGTAAACCCTTTTACTACCCAAGGCAAGCAAGGCTAACTAGGAAGTACTAGGAGGGTGTAAACCCTTTTACTTCTCCTAGTAAAACCTTATGCAACAAATTATTCCAAGAAAAAAATGATGGATATGGTGGGGTTTCGATCCCTTATACTCCCCAACAATTCTATAAAATTACACATGTAACCAAGCAATGAAACAACAATAATATATATTCCTTACCTGGTCCAAGCAACAATAAGATAAACCTCCTTTTACCAAGATTAATCCACCACAATTGCAAAAGAATAGCTCCAAGAGAGGTAGTTCACTACTTATTCCACCAATAACACAAAGAAACCATAACAAGAGCACAAGAGGGAGATATTTCCCAAAGAGGGTGCAAATTTCAGCTAGGAGTCTTCTTACAATGGGAGAGCTATGATGAAAAATGGAATAGAGATGATCTTTATTTATACAAATCCTCTAAACATAGTTTTTCCACAAAACTAGGGTAAAACACAAGATAATGGGTCAACAACCCTTATCTTGGCCCTTTACAAAAACAATATTATTTAATTCATACTTTGCACATAAAAGAAAAACCATAAAAACATGATGTCACCCCCTTCTTGGGCAATGTTTAGCACTTTTGGTCAAGTCGTTGAGTTGGAGAAGGGAACTCTAGGCCTCCAAAGGCCAATGGTATTCAATCAATTTCTTTATTCCATGATCCAAGGGTTGTTTCCTCCAAAACATTCCAAGTGTCCTCAGTCACCACCAAACCCTAGCCCTAATGTGATGTCAATCCCTCAAAGGTGACGTTTTGGCCTCCTTAGGCAAGTCGTTTGGGTAGTAGGGGCTAGTTGAGGTCCTCCATGATGTCCTTTAGGCATCCAAAGGAATTTCTTTATCATCCGTCATGTGGGCCCCGATATCCAACCTGTGGGATTCAAGCCCCATGGAAGCCCAATCTAGGCGTGTTCATCCAAAACTATCCACCAACTGGGTGTTGCAAAGACAAATGGATATGCCCTTCAAGGATATCAAGTCAAATGCATCATGATGAGTAAATCAAATCAATAAAATATCCATCTAACCAAATACATCCAAACCACCTCATCAAAATAAACCAATGCGCAAAGACCCTATGCAATTTTCCAAGTTTAGGTATGGGAGGGTTGATAAACGACCTATTGGGTGAATCATACCTCAAGTTTAGGGGTGTTTCCTGAGGGGACCTCCTTCTAAGTCATGTGGATGAGGTGTGATGGATGGGGGGAAGAATTTTGGGCATGGGTTTTTATGACATACAAGGGGATGTAGTGTCTCATTTATGGGTGCCTTTTTAGAGTGTGTGTTGGACCTTCATTCTGAATGTAACCTTTTTCCAGGCCCATTTATTTCCTTTTATTTTTTTTAAAATGTTTCTAGGTTGAAGCAAAGGTGGGAATTATACCTAAGCATGAAAAATTGTGCCCACCTTGACTCTACCCTGGTCACATCATGCTTCCCCAAGTTGAAAACATGTGTAGGGATTCTACCTAAGTATTAAAAATAGTTCCCACACATGCTCCACCTTGGTTGGCATTTTTTTATTAGTTATTTTTCACAAGTCCCATTAGTTTCATATGAGATGCATTTCATTGTCCTTAGGATCCCTCAGAGAGCATGTAGAAGGTTAATGATTGGATTTTATCTTTTTCTAGCTACCAGCCTCTAGGTCTTCAGCCCCTTCTTCCCATCAAATAAGGGACAACCCCTTCTTGGGTCAGTATACCTGAAAAATCCAAAAGGTAAGGAGATGAGGGGATGAAGTGTGCAAAGTGACAAGTATGGTCAGGAATGGCACAATGACTTGTCAAAAGAACCTCCTAGTAACAATCTTATCCCTAAGGATGACCCACTTGCTAGGGCACAATGTCAAGCACCAAATTGAAACAGAACAAAGAGCATAATGTCCAAGCAAACATTACATAATAAAAAGAAGTAATAGATGTAAAAAACTTAAATACCTCAAATATTGAAATGAAACTCACCATAATACCTGACTTGTACCTCATGGAGAAAGACCCAATGTATTCTAGAGGCCAGCTGATGTTGTGGAGATCGTCGTGAGGAACCTAGAGTCATGGTGGTGAGGTGGGTCTATGTCTGTGCAAGTGGACATTGTTGGTCAAGTTGTCTCTCGGTACTCCATGTTTGCAACTTGAGGGCCTCAAGATATCATCTCCTTAGTTATCCCTATGAGTGGGGATAAAATTTGTTTCTACGGATGCATGGAAGGAAGGGCTTGGTGGATGTAACATCCCCGTTATAATCCCCATTTTAATTAATACATAATGTATATATAATGTATGGTTGTGCCAAGTGATATATACGCAAATTGTATTTCTGAATTTTAATAAATAAAATGTGATTTCATCTACCAGGGTGCATGGAAAAAGATGGGGGTGATTAATCCACAAGAGAGGAGGGGTTTAGAAAAGGAGGCTTTATCAATGAGTTTAATTCCCAAATCCTTTTTCCCGATTTTAATGTTTTGAGTAACCTTCTATTTGTTGTTGATTTTTCCCAAATCCAATCATTGAATACATCTAAGAGGGTGGGTGTGAGAAGTCGCATCCCATAGTTATTGGGAGCATGGGGATAATTATAATTAATTTGGGGAAAAGTGTAATTCAAGAAAACAACAAGAGGAGAGAAAATTTGTATGGCCAAGAGGGTAGTTTTATATAGTCACATTTTTGCATGGGAAGCAACGAAACGAGGAAAAATGTGTGAACTGTAGCTGGAGAAACAATGGATGGAGAATTTTGGAGAATTTGTGGAATTGAAGACCAAGGAAGCAATTTTTCAGGCTTGCAAAAGAACTAGGTTGTCAGCTCTAAAGAGTGAACTCCTATGAGAGTTGCACTGGATAAGCAAGCATGTTGTTGTTGTTTTCCTAGTAGTTTTCCTAGCAGTGAGTTCCCTTGAGTTCCCAGTAGTGATATTCATGGTTACCTGTGCTAGAGAGACCCTGATAAATGAATGGAATGTCTAATGGACTGATATTAGTGAAGGAGTACATTCCTTGGGTTGGGAAGTTCGAGAGGAAGAGAGTTGGAGGAAATATGGGTTAGTTGTAGGAGAATGCCAGTGGGTTGTGCGATTATCTAAGTTGTGAGGGGCCAGTGAGAGACACACTCTTTTGTGGATTCTGAGCCCCGAATTGGGGGTGATTTGATGTTGAGACCTAGAAAAACAAGTCTATGGTTGGGTGGAACATTCGTCCCAAGCAACGAGTTACACAATTGTTTAATGAGTTTAATTGTTGTGCATTTTTACCTTGTATGAGAATTAATTTATTGGTTGCATTCATGTTAGTTTATCATGTTGTAGCTGCATTTAAATAATGATATCAACAAATGGTTAAATTGGTGTGCTTTCCTGTAGTTGGTAAGCTACAGGATATGCTAGAATTTTTTTTATTTATTTCTATGTGTATTTCACATGTAATGAACCTTAGTCAAGTTGGGGAACATTGTAGTGGAGCCCTTGCACAAAATGGGAAGGTCATATGTTATGAGTTAAGGAAAATTTAAGAGCATGAAATAAATTATGCTACCTATGACTTGGAATTAGAAATGATAGTTCATGCCTTAAAAATGTGAAGGAATTGTGTGATGGGAAGAAAAATTGAGTTGAGAACAGACCATAGTGGTCTGAAATATCTATTTGGACAACCAACATTGAATGCCAGACAAACTAGAAGGATGAAATTTGTCAATGAATATGACTTTGACATCAAGCATGTTAAAGGAAAATAGAATAAAGTGGTTGATGCACTCAACATAAGGGTGCATGAAATGCATGCCACAACCATAAGCATGTACAATTTAGATTTAAAAGACAAAATTTTAGAAGTTGTAACAACATACCAACATTATGTGTAAATTAAAGAAAGCTTACAACAAAGTAATGTACAACAAAAATATAAGGATTACAAAATGAAAGAGGATGGAATTCTATTGTACAGGAACACAGTTTATGTTCCTAATTCTCAGGAGTTGAGAAATTTAATTTGAAAAAAATGCACAATGTGCCATATGTTAGACATCCAGGATATCAGAAAGCTATTACAACTGTAAGAGACCAATATTATTGGCATGTAATGAAGAAATATGTGGTTGATTTTATTGTTAAATGCATGGAATATCAAAAGGTAAAAGATGAGCATAGACATCCAGAGGGATTGCTACAACCATTGTCCATTCCTAAGTGTAAATGGAAGATTGTTACAATATATTTCATTACCAAGTTGCCTAGAATTGCAAGGCAACATGATTCCATCATGGTAGTGGTGGAGATGCACATTGCGAGTCAATATGACACCTAAAGCAATACAAATTGTAGAAATTTATACGAAAGAAATTGCTAAGCTACATGGTGTTCCCAAGACAATCCTATTGGACAAAAATGCCAAGTTCACTTCCAATTTTTGGAAAGGATTGTTCAAAATATTTGGGACAAATCTAAATTTCAACACAACTTATCATCCAAAATTAGATGGGAAAAAAAAATTCAACTAAATAATTGAAAATATGCTAAAAATATATATAATGAATCAATGTAAAAATATATGTAATGAATCAATGTGGAGATATAGAAGTGTGAAACATCAATCACCTCCATCATTCCACATCAAGGAATGCTTTAGTCACAAAGAAAATAAAACAAAAAATGACTCACTATTCCCAAAATTTCATCCCCTCTTCTTAGTGGAGGAGCAGACAATGGGCATAACCCCATCTATTGTCAGTGAAAAACTAAGTAGAAAGACTAAGTAGTAGCCTTTATAATATTTGCATGAACATGACTTCTTTAAAAATAAAAATAATTGAAGTCATAGGCCCATATACAAGGTTACTAGATTTTAATATGAATTTTAATGTTTAAATTATGTTGTCCAATGTGAGATATACACGGTGCCCATGTTTTGCATCAAATCTATTTTCAACATTTAGAATATATACACATATTCTCTCGTCTCGTGTTCCCTTGCATACAAGCATTAAACTCAAATCAATACTAAGAATAAGTGACATTGAAATGGAGTGACAAGGATACAAGGCCACATGGTTTGTCTGAGTTAGGTTTAATGCTACTTTGGAGAAAGAAAAATGGTGGACTTGTAGATAGAATAGGAACCTGGGATTTGGAGTGATGGAGCTCGGCAACAGTGGTGGACCTGCAAATAGAACAAAAACCTGAGCTCTCAGTATTGGACTCACTGGTGGTCATGGACATATCAGGACTAGATAGGACGATAGCTCTGCCCATTTGAGAGGATTCTCTGTTTCCTTCTCTCGACGGCCCATTGGAGCTTGAACCCTGCTAACCACTTATCATCTCTGTCTCCACCTTTAGCAGACAACCTCTAACTAAAAATCTGCCAGAGTTATGTTCCAATTTTATTTAAATATCCTTTACCCTTCACGAGACCTCCCATGATGGAGGCAGAAGTCAATGCGCTAATGAGCAATGCTGACGATACCATTTGGAACTATGCAGGACTTTTCACAACGACGGTTAATCTCTCCAAGAAATCAAACCTATCTTTGTCTCATTCAAATCTTATATCTTCGTACACTACCTCTGTCCCTTCTACCTCAGTTTTCACATCTCAGACTCTTCCCTCCTCCTCCACACCATCTCTCACTCCTCTGAAGCACTGCCATAATCCTCTATATGCTAGTGATAGCCACTCACATTTGAACTGTCAACCTAAAACCACAACCCCATATCATAACTACAGTTCTCTTTCCCCATCTATTGGTCAAGGACCCATACAAAGCACTTGGTCTGCACAACCTGGCCAAACCTATCATGATCAATTCCACACTTATGGAGCTACTCAGAAGACCAACACAAAAGCTCCTAGGAGAAAGAAATCTTTATCTAGACCATGGGTACCCAAGAAAAAAAAAAACTAGTTATTGGTGCAGATATAGGACTGAAAGAGACTGTCTTGATGGCTCTCTGCAACCTTGTGGGTAGAATATCTTATAGACACCTATGTAATTTTGATCTGAACATTTGGATAGCCCATACTTGGAAACCCATTATGGGATATGTCCTCACTCTCTCTCAACTAGGGAGTGGATGGCTATACTTCCATTTTAACTCTCCTGAGGATGCCACAACCATCCTGGATAGACTCTCTGGATACTAGAAGACAACAACCTCATGATAAAATGGTGGATAGTAAGCTTTGATCCTTCTCAAGATTACTTCTAACTTCGCCATCTATGGGTACTCCTTCCTAGACTACCACTCTACCTATGGAATTAAAAATCCCTCATGGTTATTGGAAACTCTCTAGGGTGCTTCATCTCTGTAGACTCTAAGACTCTCTCTATCTCAGATAAGAAACTGGTGAAAATAATAGTCGAGATGGATATTCATGAGGGCCTCTCTGAAACTCTGGATATAGAATGGAGGGGACACATCTCTCGCCAGAAGATAGACTACCTTGGCATCCCCTTCAGATGCACACTTTGCAGACATACGGTACACTTAAGAAAGACTTTCACAGATGTCCCGGAGGAGGATATTTCATAGGAAACTATGCTTGAGCTAGCCTCCCATATGGACTCTCCACCTCCACACTCACAGTTGCATATACCAGATTACCTAGATGATGGAATCACTACTGGACTAGACACCATCTCTAGTAAGATCAAAATTATCTATCCCACCCTATTTTCATCTCTTTCCTCTCTAGAATTAGAGCTTATTGACAGTTCTCCTCTTCATACCTCGAGACCGGCCACCTCTCCCAGAGCTCTTCCCTCTCGCACACACTACAGCCTGCCAAATACTTTCCAAGGTTCTACTACACCACCAGTCCCCTCTTCATCATACTTTCTCCCTACATCTCCCATTCCAAATACTTTCCAAGGCTCTACTACACCACCAGTCCCCTCTACATTAGACTTTCTCCCTACATCTCCCATTCCAAATACTGTTGGTGAGATCTTAGCCAGTTCACCCACTTGCTCTCACTACATCCTGCCAAACAATTTCTGAGACTCTTCCACTCCAACATCGCCCTCTCCATCAGACTTACATCCCATATATCCCATTCCAAATACTGTTGGTGAGTTCTTGGCCAGTACACAGTATGAGTTGCCACTTCCTCCATCTGATCTGAGCCCATATCGATCTACCCCTACTCTTACCCCTCATACGAGATGTTCATTAGAGATGCGAGCACTTACCCCTGAGACATCTTATAACACTATCTACCCCCCACTAAATTGGGATAACCCTTCACTTGTTGCATTGATCTCTCCCTCGACTGCTCCATTATTAACTATTGCACCTCACCACACTCTGGAGAAGCGAGATCACAAACAACCTGATTGTTTTGATGGCCAGGTGAAAAATAGTTCAGATGGACATGCCTCCTTCCAACATGATTTTTTCTGCTTGTCGGGTCTGAGTGAGACAGAGCCTGGTGAAAGTGAGCTTGGTGATGTTCTGAATGTGCTTCTTCCCACTTACAAAGAAGTACTTGCACCTACACCCTTTCCTACTTTCCTGGGATCAACCTTACACAATAGACCTGTGAGTGATTTCAATCTGAGCAATGTTGAGACTCCTTGAACCTCCCTGGGCAAAGACCACACTTGGTCTCAAGGAAATGGTTTTGAGCACTCTCTGATTAAAATCCTCAGTTCCTGTCGCAAGGAGGGCATACCACCTTCTCATTTTAGAGACACTCCACTCTTTCCTACTGACATTGGGGAGCTTAGAGGCATGAAAGCCCTAGCAAGAGAAAAACCATGATCTTGCTCTCCCTCAACATTAGAGGGGTGTGGGGGCACCTAAAATCTTCCTCATTCAGAAGACTACTCTCACAAATCTCTCCAGACATCATCTTTCTACATGAAACATTGGTAGACAGTAAAAAATCTAGATTATTCCTCAACCAGTTTCATTCAAATTGGCATATATGTTCAGTCAACTCTCTTGGCACCTCTAGGGGGATAGCAGTGGCATGGGACCCTGATGTCTATGATCTCGTTCCTTATCTTTGTTGTGGAGGCATATTATTGTCTGGTACTTGTTGCCAATAGAAAAAATTAATCAATTTAATTAACCTTTATGGCCCATGCTCTGATAGACAATCCTTTTGGGAGAAAATTGAAGACGGGGGATTACTTGTTCTTAATAACCAGATCATTGCAGGCGATTTCAAACTTACAACATATGTGGGAGAAATCTAGGGGGATGATACTACATAAGATGCCCTGGCAGATTACTTTTCCACACTCTTCTCAGCTCATCAATCTTTTCCACACTCTTCTCAGCTCATCAATTGGTGGACTATGATCCAGATCACTTGACCCCCACATGGCGTAATGGGCGTGTGGGCTCTGGCTACATCTCCAAGAGACTAGACCAATTTCTATTGTCTGAGCATATTATAACCTCGGAGGCAAGGATTCACACCTAGGTGAACCTACCTTTTATTTCTGATCACGCCCCAATAATTCTCCACTTGGACACATCCTCTCATAAGATCGCCTACCCCTTCAAACTTAACTCAGGCTGGCTCTTGGAAACAGGTTTCATTAATATAGTCACTAAAGTTTGGATGGACCCCCTTTTCATGTCTGATCCATGTATCCAGCACTGACTAGTATGGAAACTTCGTAGCCTCAAAACCCAAATAAAACTGCGGACTGCCACATTCCAAAAACATAATGCACATAGACTCCTCGAGCTCGACTCAACGATCAAAACCCTCATCCTTTCAGGTATCAGTGCGGGGGAAACTGGTGTAGGCTATCAGGATTTAAAGGATCTAGAATCAAAGAGGAATTCTCTTATGCTAAAAGATGAACCCACTTGGAGACAGAGATGTAGATCCAACTGGATCAAGAATGGTGACCTCAACACCAAATATTTCCACAAATTTTTCAGTACAAGTAGGAATAGAAATCATATCTGGGGAATCTTAGTGGAGGATGGAACATCACACACTGGACAACATGCATTAAAATCTGCAACAGTTAATTTTTACAAACCTTTCTTTGAACAGAATCCCTCTGCGAACCTGCAGAGCTCAGCTTCGATGGCTAGCCTCTACACACACAGTTTTGGATGAAGATGCTCTTTTATTTGATAGACCATGCACTCTATAGGAGATTTCAGTTGCTCTCAAATCCTTTTCCAAGGACAAGAGTCCAGGCCCTGATGGATGGATGGTATAATTTTATCTTCACTTATTTGACCTGGTTGGTCTGGATCTTCTAGAGCTAGTGGAGGACAACAGACTTCGGGGTAAGGTGATTGGTGTTATCAACTCGACTTTTCTCACTCTTATACCCAAAGAAAACTCCCCCACATTCTTTGGTGATTATAGGTCTATCGCCCTCTGCAACCTATGCTATAAACTCATTTCCAAAATTATTTCCACAAGGATCAAGCCTTTCCTCTCATGTATCCTTTCGATAGAACAAATGGGGTTTCTAAAAGGCCGACAGATCCTAGATGCCATTGGCACTACACAGGAGTTCCTACACAACATTAAAACTAAAAAAGACAAGGCACTTATTCTAAAATTGGACCTAAAAAAGGCCTTTGACTGCATTGATTGGGACTTTCTTAGATTGGTTCTAGCACAGACAGGATTCAACCACCATATGATAAAGTGGATTATGAGTTGTGTAGACAGTGCCAACCTTACCATTTTAGTCAATGGAGAATCCTCCTCTTTCTTTCGCATGGGAAGAGGTCTGCGGCAAGGCTGCCCCATCTCACCTCTTCTTTTCATTTTGGCTATGGAAGCCTTAAGCCTACTCCTTAAATTAGCTCAAGCAAAAGGTAAGATATTTGGTTTAAAGGTATCTAGAACTCTCAAGATTTTGCACCTCCTTCTTGCAGACGAGGTCCTCATCTTGACCAAGGGCACTCCTCAGGACTGGATTGAAATAAAAGAAATCTTACACAAATTCTGCAACACCACAGGCTTGATGATCAATTGGGTAAAATCTACCTTTCACTTTGCCAATATACATCAAACTACTCTGGATCATATCAAAGACATCTTCCCTTATATCTTCTCTCCACTTTCCTCTGGTCTAAATTATCTAGGCTACCATTTAAAATAAAATTCCTACAAGCCTTCATATTGGAACTGGTTACATGCAAAAGTGGAAAAGAGGACAGGGCACTGGTGCACTAGGTGGGTCTCACTTGGTGGTAGGTTTACTCTTATCAAAGCAGTGCTCAAAGGACAGGTAGTCTATTGGATGGCACTAGCTACCATCCCCACTTTTTTCCTCACAAAACTTTGAAAGTTGATCTTCAACTTTCTTTGGTTTGGCTATTCTGAGCACTCTCGGCAGCACCTTTTCAACTGGCATACACTGGCAAATCCAAAACACAAGGAAGGGTGGGGGATTCGAAACCTTCACTTTTTCAGTCAAGCACTTGCTACCACTTCCCTCTAGAGAGTACTGACTCGCCCGGGCATAGTGAAAAACTAAGTAGAAATACTAAGTAGTATCCTTTAGAATATTTGCGTGAACATGACTTCTTTAAAAATAAAAATAATTGAAGTCATAGGCCCATATACAAGGTTACTAGATTTTAATATGAATTTAAATGTTTAAATTATGTTGTCCAATGTGAGATATACACAGTGCCCATGTTCTGCATCAAATATATTTTCAACATTTAGAATATATACACATATTCTCTCGTCTCGTATTCCCTTGTATGCAAGCATTAAACTCAAATCAATACTAAGAATAAGTGACATTGAAATGGAGTGACAAGGATACAAGGCCACATGGTTTGTCTAAGTTAGGTTTAATGCTACTTTGGAGAAAGAAAAATGGTGGACTTGTAGATAGAATAAGAACTTGGGATTTGGAGTGATGGAGCTCGGCAATAATGGTGGACTTGCAGATAGAACAGAAACCTGAGCTCTCAGTCCTGGACTCACTGGTGGTCATGGACATATCAGGACTAGATAGGACGATAGCTCTGCCCATTTGAGAGGATTCTTTGTTTCCTTCTCTCGACTATCCATTGGAGCTTGAAACCTACTAACCACTTATCATCTCTGTCTCCACTTTTAGCAGACAACCTCTGACTAAAAATCTGCCAGAGTTATGTTCCGGTTTTATTTAAATATCCTTTACCCTTCATGAGACCTCCCATGATGGAGGCAGAAGTCAATGCGCTAATGAGTGATGATGACAATACCATTTGGAACTATGCAGGACTTTTCACAACGACGGTTGAGCTATCCAAGAAATCAAACCTATCTTTGTCTCATTCAAATCTTATATCTCCGTACACTACCTCTGTCCCTTCTACCTCAGCTTTCACATCTCAGACTCTTCCCTCCTCCTCCACACCAGCTCTCACTCCTCTGAAGCACTGCCATAATCCTCTATATGCTAGTGATAGCCACTCACATTTGAACTGTCAACCTAAAACCACAACCCCAGATCATAACTACAGTTATCTTTCCCCATCTATTGGTCTAGGACCCATACAAAGCACTTGGCCTGCACAACCTGGCCAAACCTATCATGATCAATTCCACACTTATGGAGCTACTCAGAAGACCAATACAAAAACTCCTGGGAGAAAGAAATATTTATCTAGACCATGGGTACCCAAGAAAAAAAAAACTAGTTATTGGTTCAGATATAGGACTGAAAGAGACTATCTCGATGGATCTCTGCAACCTTGTGGGTAGAATATCTTATAGACACCTATGCAATTTTGATCTGGACACTTGGATAACCCATACTTGGAAACCCATTATGGGATATGTCCCCACTCTCTCTCAACTGGGGAGTGGATGGCTATACTTCCATTTTAACTCTCCTGAGGATGCCACAACCATCCTGGACAGACTCTGGATACTAGAAGACAACAACCTCATGCTAAAATGGTGGAGAGTAAGCTTTGATCCTTCTCAATATTACTTCTGACTTCGCCATCTATGGGTACTCCTTCCTAGACTATCGCTCTACCTCTGGAATGAAAAATCCCTCATGGTTATTGGAAACTCTCTAGGGCGCTTCATCTCTATAGACTCTAAGACTCTCTCTATCTCAGATAAGAAATTGGCGAAAATAATAGTCGAGATGGATATTCATGAGGGCCTCTCTGAAACTTTGGATATAGAATGGAGGGGACACATCTCTCGCCAGAAGATAGAATACCTTGGCATCCCCTTCAGATGCACACTTTGCAAACATACAGGACACTTAAGAAAGACTTTCATAGGTGTCCCAGAGGAGGATATTTCATAAGAAACTATGCTTGAGCTAGCCTCCCATATGGACTCTCCACCTCCACACTCGCAGTTGCATATACCAAATTACCCAGATGATGGAATCACTACTGGACTGGACACCATCTCTGGTAAGATCAAAATTATCTATCCCACCCTATTTTCATCTATTTCCTCTCTAGAATTAGAGCTTATTGATAGTTCTCCTCTTCATACCTCGAGACCGACCACCTCTCCCAGAGCTCTTCCCTCTCACACACACTACAGCCTGCCAAATAATTTCCAAGGCTCTACTACACCACCAGTCCCCTCTTCATCATACTTTCTCCCTACATCTCCCATTCCAAATACTTTCCAAGGCTCTACTACACCACCAGTCCCCTCTACATTAGACTTTCTCCCTACATCTCCCATTCCAAATACTGTTGGTAAGATCTTATCCAATGCACCCACTTGCTCTCACTACAGTCTGCCAAACAATTTCTGAGACTCTTCCACTCCAACAGCCCCCTCTCCATCAAACTTACATCCCATATATCCCAGTCCAAATACTTTTGGTGAGTTCTTGGCCAGTACACAGTATGAGTTGCCACTTCCTCCATCTAATCTGAGCCCATATCGATCTACCCCTACTCTTACCCCTCATATGAGATGTTCATTAGATATGCGAGCACTTACCCCTGAGACATCTTATAACACTATCTACCCCCCGCTAAATTGGGATAACCCTTCACTTGCTACGTTGATCTCTCCCTCGACTGCTCCATTATTAACTCTTACACCTCGCCACACTCTGGAGAAGAGAGATCACAAACAACCTGATTATTTTGATGACTGGGTGAAAAATAGTTCAGATGAACAGGCCTCCTTCCAACATGATTTTTTCTACTTGTCGGGTCTGAGTGAGACAGAGCCTGGTGAAAGAGAGCTTGGTGATGTTCTGAATGTGCTTCTTCCCACTTACAAAGAAGTACTTGCACCTACACCCTTTCCTACTTTCCTGGGATCAACCTTACACAATAGACCTGTGAGTGATTTCAATCTGAGCAATGTTGAGACTCCTTCGACCTCCCTAGGCAAAGACCACACTTGGTCTCGAGGACATGGTTTTGAGCACTCTCTGATTAAAACACGCAGTTCCCGTCGCAAGGAGGGCATACCACCTTCTCATTCTGGAGACACTCCACTCTTTCCTACTGACATTGGGGATCTTAGAGGCATGAAAGCCCTAGCAAGAGAAAAACCATGATCTTGCTCTCCCTCAACATTAGAGGGGTGGGGGGCCACCTAAAATATTCCTCATTCAGAAGACTACTCTCACAAATATCTCTAGACATCATCTTTCTACAGGAAACATTGGTAGACAGTAAAAAATCCAGATTATTCCTCAACCAGTTTCATTCAAATTGGCATATATGTTCAGTCAACTCTCTTGGCACCTCTAGGGGGCTGGCAATGGCATGGGACCCTGATGTCTATGATCTCATTCCTTATCTTTGTTGTGGAGGCATATTATTGTCTAGTACTTGTTGCCAATAGAACAACTTAATCAAATTAATTAACCTTTATGGCCCATGTTCTGATAGACAATCCTTTTTGGAGAAAATTGAAGATGGTGGATTACTTGATCTTAATAACCTGATCATTGCAGGCGATTTCAATCTTACAACATTTGTGGGAGAAATCTAGGGGGGTGATACTACATAAGATGCCCTGGAAAATTACTTTTCCACACTCTTCTCAGCTCATCAGTTGGTGGACTATGCGCCATATCACTTGACCCCCACATGGCGCAATGGGCATGTGGGCTCTAGCTACATCTCCAAGAGACTAGACCAATTTCTACTGTCTGAGCATCTTATAACCTCGGAGGCAAGGATTCGCACCTGGGTGAACCTACCTTTTATTTATGATCACGCCCCAATAATTCTCCACTTGGACACATCCTCTCACAAGATCGCCTACCCCTTCAAACTTAACTCAGGCTGGCTCTTGGAAACAGGTTTCATTAAAATAGTCACTGAAGTTTGGACGGACCCCCTTTTCATGTCTGTGCCATGTATCTAGCACCAACTAGTATGGAAACTTCGCAGCCTCAAAACCCGAATAAAACAATGGACTACCACATTCCAAAAACATAATGCACATAGACTCCTCGAGCTCGACTCAACGATCAAAACCCTCATCCTTTCAGATATCAGTGCGGTGGAAACTGGTGTAGGATGTCAAGATTTAAAGAATCTAGAATCGGAGAGGAATTCTCCTGTGCTAAAAGATAAACCCACTTGGAGACAGAGATGTATATCCAACTGGATCAAGAATGGTGACCTCAACACGAAATATTTCCACAAATTTTCCAGTACAAGTAGGAACAGAAATCATATCTGGGGAATCTTACTGGAAAATGGAACATCACACACTGGCCAACATGCATTAAAATCTGCAGCGGTTAATTTTTACAAACCTTTCTTTGAACAGAATCCCTCTGTGAACCTGCAAAGCTCAGCTTCGGTGGCTAGCCTCTACACACACAGTTTTGGATGAAGATGCTCTTTATTTGACAGAGCGTGCACTCTATAGGAGATTTCAATTGCTCTCAAATCCTTTTCCAAGGACAAGAGTCCAGGCCCTGATGGCTGGATGGTATAATTTTATCTTCACTTATTTGACCTGGTTGGTTTGGATCTTCTAGAGCTAGTGGAGGACAACAGACTTTGAGGTAAGGTGATTGGTATTATCAACTCGACTTTTCTCACTCTTATACCCAAAGAAAACTCTCCCAAATCCTTTGGCGATTATAGACCTATCACCCTCTGCAACCTATGCTATAAACTCATTTCCAAAATTATTGCCACAAGGCTCAAGCCTTTCCTCTCACGTATCCTTTCAATAGAACAACTAGGGTTTTTAAAAGGCCAACATATCCTAGATGTCGTTGGCACTACACAGGAGTTCCTACACAACATTAAAACTAAAAAAGCCAAGGCACTTATTCTAAAATTGGACCTAAAAAAGGCCTTTGACTGCATTGATTGGGACTTTCTTAGATTGGTTCTAGCACAGACAGGATTCAACCACCATATGATAAAGTGGATTATGAGTTGTGTAGACAGTGCCAACCTTGCCATTTTAGTCAATGGAAAATCCTCCTCTTTCTTTCGCATGGGCAGAGGTTTGCGGCAGGGCTGCCCCCTCTCACCTCTTCTTTTCATTTTGCCTATGGAAGCCTTAAGCCTACTCCTCAAATTAGCTCAAGAATAAGGTAAGATATCTGGTTTAAAGGTGTCCAGAACTCTCAAGATTTTGCACCTCCTTTTTGCAGACGACGTCCTCATCTTGACCAAGGGCACTCCTCGGGAATGGATTGAAATAAAAGAAATCTTACACAAATTCTGCAACACCACAAGCTTGATGATCAATTGGGTAAAATCTACCTTTCACTTTGCCAATATACATCAAACTACTCTGGATCATATCAAAGACATCTTCCCCTAAACCTTCTCTCCACTTTCCTCTGGTCTAAATTATCTAGGCTACCATTTAAAAT
>CBVK0100406552.1:0-14509 GCA_900067695.1 Picea abies | reverse complement strand
CATGCCCTTTTGAGTCATATAAAGGGAGATCATGTGAGAAGGTGAAACATAAGAGTGAATGTGATGTTCATTCTTGGTGACAAGATGTGGTGATCTCAGCCAACCATGGAGTTGGCCGAGTAGGGCCTCAGTTTTGCTGTCTGGAAGTGTTCTGGTCAGTGAGAATGGCAGCTACAGGTGGTTGGAGGACTCGGCCTGCAGGAAGAGCCTAGCCATAGGTCTGTGGGGCAGGTTTTGAGGGCAACCACTATGTTTTGGAGGCTCAACCTAGTGGAAAAAGGCAACAACAGAGTGCTGGGACTGTTCTAAGGCTCGACTTGCTGGTTTAGGACAACTGTTGGGGGTTCTGAGGCTCGACCTGCAAGAAGGCAACAACAAAATTTCTGGGCAGTGTTGAGGGCTGCTAGAAGTGGATGACAGGTTTGCTGGGCAGTGTTAGGGTCTGTTATAGGTGGTGCAGCCTAGCCGCAGACTTGAGGGCTGGTACAACAACCTAACTGCTGATTTGAGGGCTAAAACAACAAGTTTAGTGGGCCCAAACAACAATCTTTTGGGGTAGTTTTGGAACAACCATTGAGGGCTGTCACAACTAGCCCAACAATAAAGAAAAGGGCCTGTGTAAAGGTGCTATAGTATTGGTGCTAAGTTGCAGAGGCAGTGGAGGGTTTGGAGGGGCAGTGGATGCCCTAACCATCAACCTCAGTTCAATAGCAAGGAAATCGGGAGGGTTTCATCAACAGTGAGTAAAGAATTCTGAGCATATGATTTCCTTGTTTTGGCATTTTTCTGTATAAGAAAATTGGGCCATTGTCCTTGGTACATGAGCCCATTGTTCTGGGATTGTATTGAATGAAGAACAAATGTTTTGGGCATTAAATTCCTGTGTAATTGCGTATGATTCAATTGTTGGTTTTACTTTCCGTTGTGCTAAGTTGTTAGGCATCTCAATGTGTTTATGTTCATTGTTCAGAATGTGTGATTTCTGTGTGTGTTGTTGAGAACCTAGACCAGATCTGAGGTGTGTGTGCACCGAGTCTGGCTGCACGTCAAAATCTAACACCTTTCACATATCATAACATTCTTTTTGTTGCTACCTAATGTTCTACCTTTGGAGCGGTCATGAATCGAGAGCTGTAGCTGACTTCATAACTCAAGTCTGGCAGAGTGGTCATAAGATAGGTCAAGCTCCCCACTAGTTTCCTGTACATCGATTCAATAACTACCTTAGAAAGAGTCTTGGTTGAAATTTTTAGCCTTTTCTCCATAGGTGTAGATGATGTTTTGCACTCTACCACACTGACCTTGTCTAACGATATTTTTCCATACTTTGTTTGTGAAACAAAAATATGTTTATCTATTTGCCAAACTTCTACACCTAAGTAGTGATGTAAGAGCCCTAAGTCAATCATGTCAAACGTTGCACATACATTGGATTTTACTAGTGAAATTGCCCTTGTTTCGCTACTTGCGGTGATGATGTCATGTACATATATTATCAGAGTAATTACATCATCTCCAATGTTTTTGAGGTAAGGGTTGGGATCTGAAGGACTCAATTGGAACCCTTGTTCACCCAAATAATTGTTAATTTTGATGTACCATGCTCGAGGTGCCTTCTTTAGGACATAGAGAGCATTTTTTAGTGGATAGATAGAGTCGATAGACCATATGCTCTTTCCCCAAAACTTGAAAACCTTATCACTGGTACATTTATACTTCTTCCTCTGAATTGCTATTGAGGAAGACACTTCTCACATCCATCTAGTATAGTTTCCAACCAATTTGTGCTGCCATGGATATAACTAAACGGATGGTTCTTATCTTTGTTGTGGGAGAAAAGGTCTCTTTATAATCAATTCCTTCTTTTTGTGCCTTATGCTTGTCAAGTGTCCCATATGTTTTGCACTTGGCTTTATACACTCATTTGTAGCCTATGAGTTTCTTCCCTGGAGGTAGCTTTGTGAGAGTTTTTGTTTGATTCTTTATCAGAGTCTCATGTTTGGCTTGCATGGCCTTCTCCCATTTTGATCTTCCTTTGGCCTTTTCATATTCTTGAGGTTCATATAAGTCTTCAATGTTAGCCATCAACGCATAATTCATTGTATCAGATTTCTTTCATCTTCTTGGTCTTCCTTCTGCTCTCATCTCATCTAGTTGAACATTTCCAATGTTGTTGTGCCTCCATTTTGGTCTCTTCTTAGGATCTTCTTCTTCCAAATTAGCACCATCATTTGTTGATTTGGGGTACTTGCACCGACTTCTTCACTGGAGATTTCCAGAGACTCATCCTTAGAATTCTCCTCCCCTTTAGGCAGAGGTTGTACAATTTTCTTTTTGAGTTGCCAGTCAAAACTTCCTTATTCTCGGAAATTTTCAAATCCAAACTCGTTTGAAACAACCCTGCATTGTCATCAACCATGGCATCTCAACTAAAGCTTTCTTTGTCAGTATCCACATCAAACCTATGTGCTTTGTGAGTGTCATTGTAGCTCGTGAACATCAATTTCTTGCTTTTGGGATCTAGTTTGGTTTGTTGTTCTTTAAGGACACACTAGGGGAAATTTGAGGTCTAAAATGGTCCTCCTACGGAAAATATTAAAATAATAGTTAAAATAATAAAATATGATTATGAATTTTTAAAGGGAAAGAAATAAAACTATTTTTTAATCGTATTGTTGACTTATCTCCTTATATGTTTACTCAGATTTAAAGTGTAGGCACTCATTGGATGCAAAATTTAAATCCGCATCCAACTAGTACCCACTCCACATACTTTTGATAGACCTGTTATGAGATAAAGTGGAAATACATGAAAAAAACGTGTTTCTTTTCAGCATCCAACGAGTACCCACTTTGTATTCTTTTGATAGACCCACTCTGAGATAATTTGGAAATACTTGAAAAAAACGTGTTTCTTTTCAGATAGCTCCACTGTGAGATAAAGTGGAAATACATGAAAAAAATATGTTTCTTTTCTGATAGACCTATCGTGAGATAAATTGGAAATACATGAAAAAAACATGTTTATTATTATTATATGTATTTCCAGTTTATCTCACGCCGGGTTTATCAAAAGTATGCAGAGTGGGTACTTGTTGGATGCAGAATTTTATTCCGCATTTGAGTAAACATATAAGGAGATAAGTTGAAAATATGATTAAAAAGTAGCTTTATTTTTTTCCCTCCAAAAATATTTACCCTTATGGTTGACATCATCATTGTAAATCATATTGGTTCTTTTAAAGTTGATTTTGATGGTACATTTTTGTTTTAAGGCCTGTTTTTGACCTCAAAATTCCTCTAATGCATGCATATACAACAAAACCAAAAACTTTGAGATTACTTACTAGTGGTTTTCAGTCAGACCATGCTTTCTCTAGAGTCTTCTTCTACATTACCTTCGTTGGAGATCTAGTAAGTAAATACATTGCTTCATCCCAATACATTAAGGAACATATTTGTTTTCTAACATACAACATGCCATCTCTACAATAATGCAGTTATGCGTCTCTACCACTCCATTTTTTGTGGAGTGTAGGGTGTGGTGCATTCCTATTGAATACCTTCTTGAGTACAAAAGTTATTAAATTTATTTGAGCAAAATTCTCCACCATTATTAGACTTGAAAATTCTAATGCGACCCCCAAACTGTGTTTCGACTGTTACTTTAAACTTCTTGAACTCAACTAATACTTCAGATTTTAACTTAAAAAAATACTCCCACATGTTTTAGTGAAGTCATCTACAAACAACAAGAAATACTTGGCATCAAACATTGATGCTATCTTCATAGGCCTACAAATTTCTGCTTGAATCAACTGAAGGATGTCCTTGGATCTCCAAGCCGACTTTCATCAAATGAAGCTCGATGCCTCTTTCCCATCCAACAAGCTCCATAAATTCCCTATCGCTTTTGTTGAATCTTTGGAAGACCATCCACTAACCTTTCTTTAGCCAAATGAGAAAGTGCAAATTCAAATGCCCATACCTTTGATGCCAAAGTGTACTAGTTTCTTGAACACTCTTGGCTAGCAAAGCATGTTCTTTGGCCTCCTCCATATCACCCAACCTAAACAGTGCATGATCTTTGATACCAACAAAAATTGTCTTCTTGTTGCCCTTGTCAACCATGTAGCATTTATGGTCCCTGAAAATAACATGTAAGTGGGGGCTTTGGTTCTTAATTTGACTTATTGAAAGCAAATTTTGTTCCATCCCTGGCACATAGTAAATAAGGAAGACTAGCTGCTTACTTCCCAAGGTGATATGTACATTTCCTTTCCCTTCTATTCATAACTCCTCCCCACCACCAAAAACCACATATGAAATATAAGCATCATGGTTAACTAAACAATCACGTCTATTGGTGAAATGACATGATGCATTGTAATCAATATACCAAGCAAATGAGTGTCCATGATTTGCTTGCTTATCCATGAAATTAAAGAGAGTAGTCTCTTCCTGGTGTTCTGCGACATGGGCATTCTCCTTTTGTTGAGATCTTCCCTAGTGTGCTTCTCATCCCATGACCGCTTTTTGCAAAACTTCTTTTTATGGCCTACCTTTCTGCAATGATGACATGTGCAGGCCTTCTGATGACTTGATTCATCTGTGGTGCCTTCATTGTTTCTTCCATCTTTCTTTCTAGCGAACTTGCCCTAGCCCTTGAAGTTTGTTGCCAATGCTAGTTTTGAACTTGCTCCTATGCTTCCACTGTTGATGTATTTAGCATCGGATAGGTACTTTCACATTGGCTTTGTGTCTAGCATGTGGAAGTCGTCACTAATACCTCCGAGGACTTGGGAGTTTCACTTTAATAAAGTGAAAGTCATTTTATGATTAATGGAGTTTAATTTAATTAAATGCTAGGGTTTTTGGCATTAGTAATTAAATTAAAGACTAGCGATTAGATCCAAAGTGAAGGTGAGATTTAGTCTCATCCCTTGATCACTTTGGAGATCCAGGGTTTTGGATTTAGGTTAAATTCAAGGTTATAAAAGGCAACCTAAGTGAGAGGAGTAGACACACACAAGATGAGTGAGTGAGATCTCATTGATTGGGTGGAGAAGGACTTCCATCCAAGGGTGCAGAAGTAGGGGCAGGGGCAGGGGCAGGCGCAGGGACAGGAGCCGAGGAAAGGAGAAAAGGGGCAGCAAGGGAGATAGCAGTCAACCAACAAGATCGAAGGACTGATCTTGAGGTTTGTAAGGCTTGGCTATTTGCTGATTTGTATTTTCGTCAGGTGGGCCATTATCCCAGGATGGGAGCCCATGATTTTGTTTAATAAAATCAACACAAGCACTAGTTTTCCCTTCAGGGTTTTTCCCGAGGTAATTTACCTAGAAATATTGTTTGCAATGTGTTTGGTTTCCGTATTTATACTTCCACTGTAATGTTTCGTTAATAACTCAACTGTGCATTTATTCAATAGAAGTAATCTGTTAGGAACTAAGTGCTGGGTGCTGGGTTAAGGAAATTAACATCCACTGCCAAATTGCCTTTTCCACTTGTCTTACTACAAGAGCTTTGTGCATAGCTAGTCAAACTTTAGGGCTTTGTTAGTAGCAATTGTATTAAGTGTTTCAATAAAATGCTCAGATGCAACTGGTAAACTCTTGAGAGTTATTACCACCATGTCTTCTTCTTCCATCTTTTGCCCGACAACATTCAAACGTTCTCTAATATTCTTGATATTTACCAAATGCTCATGTAAAGATTCATTCTCATTCATATTAATAGAAAACAAATATTTTATTGGAAGAAGGCTCTACCTTTGTTTGAGAGTTCATGCAAGTCTTTCAAATGCTTCCAAATGGTTGCAATTTTCTTTGTAGTGCCATCATCTGACACTTCTGGAAGCATCTCATCAGATATAGATAGCTTTATGAGCATTATCTCTTCTTTATTTTGCTCAACATATTTGTCTGGGTCTTTGCCCGCTGTTGTTTGTCGAGTTTTCTTCCCCAACACAAGCTAGACAACTGTACTAAAAAATGGTTAACATACACTGTTTTCAGGTATTATAATTTTTACCAGAGAATCTCTGGTTACCCTCCAACATGATATTGGACAAACTAGCCATTTTATCAAATGATTTTGAAAATAGAAGTGTTGAAATAGAGACTAAATTGCACAAAATATGTACTTTTCTCCAAATTGCAGATCATGTAGAAAACATAAAATCCATGCTCACAACTATTGTTGCGGAATACTGCTAAAAGACAACAAGAGTCCCACTGAATCTGCTGAAAGTATGCTTAGAAAACCTAGGGTGTCCTCCCAAACTGCTGAATCTGCCACTGGTCGATCAAATTTCTACCAAAACTAGAGAAAGTTTTGAAAATACAGTGGAAAAATGCAATAGATCTGCAACAAATATTCTACTGAAACAGAGAAATTTTCCTCTAAATTTGATTTAAAAAAAAAAAAAAACGTAGAAATTAAGTCTTAAATTAGAAGTTTTAGTGTAACTTTCAAAGACTGAAGTTAATAAAAAAGCTCCCCCTCCTTTTCCTTGTCGTACGAATTTCGTACAGTCAATATAGTCGTATGGATATGTCCGTATATATTTTCAAAAAAATGCTCGAAAGCTTCAGTGTTTCTACCTCTTTTTTTTTTTTTTCGATTTTAATCTTCGACTGAACTTGGAATTTATATTTTCAAATCTAGCTTTAAATTGAAACAACCTTGATTTTCTCTCTTAAAATCCGACCCCGACTTTAAATTGAGCGAAAGAATGATGTTCATCTTTAAACCAAAGATACCATATTGTGAATATTGAACACAAAAAGAAACCAAGAACACAAAGAGAGAAACTAATTATTGGATATAAAATAAAGAGAATAACCCTTTCTTTATAACAATGAGATGATACAAATCCTCACTGCATAAGCCTTGAAATGTCTGAAGTGTACTTTAAATCATTAATACAACACTTAAACAGAAAGTGACTTTATTATTAAACAGAAAGTGACTTTATTTAGTCTAAACAACTTTTACAAAGTCAACTCTATGTTTTTCTCCTTAAATTCCAGGCACTTCTTTTTATTTGAACTTGTAAAATATTTAAACTAATTGACTTCTTTTTATTTGAACTTGTAAAATATTTAAACTAATTGATTCTGTATACAATTTCATAATATATCTACGTTTTATGTAGGTGAAGATTTGATATAAATCAAGTCTATGTGAAGGAAACAAAGGAGGGGCAAAATTCCATAATATATCTACGTTTTATGCTGGTGAAGATTTCATAAAAATCAAGTCTATGTGAAGGAAACAAAGGAGGGGCAAAAAGAAGTTAGGTATTGGATATATTTTGTAAAGTAAATTGTATGCTTTTTTTTTTCTCAAAATTCAAACCTTTACTTTCTATTTTTAAATTCAAGCCTTCACTTTCTATTTTTAATATATTAACAACGGAAACCCTTGTAATTTTACATACTTCCTTGTACTTTCTATAAAATATTGTGCTTTTAGTATTCCTTTTGGATTGGCATATATTTAAAGGGTGGATGTTGAAAACAAGGGTGTAATTTTCATTTGGTCATTGATAACCTTATATTGTATCATTATTATATTTGTAGGTTTGGCTATGACCAACCTTGTATATGTAGGAGGCTCAAAAACCTATTGGGGAGAGCACCCATTCTTTAGTTTTCTATAAATATTAATACTCAATTCTCATTTGTATTTCATTATTCAAATGATTTATTCATTTTTTATAAAGTGGTTTGCGTAACGACACCTATCAAGTATTCACTCTCCTGTGCTTGGGTTTCTTTCTCTCTCTAGCACACTTGTTGTTGGGTTATTGTCTCTCTCTAGGCTTATGCTCATCTTTTGTGATATCTCTTCAAGTGTTTTTTTTTGTTTGCTAGTTTGTCCGTGACCTGTGGGACTAGCATGTGGCTGAGAAACCGCGATTCAAGGGCATCTAAGTCGTTAAAATCATCCGGGGACCGCACTCGTCCTGAGCCACACCAACCCTTAACATGGATGGATTTTTTGTTCCCGCAGGTTTCGAACTCTAAGTCGTTAAAATCATCCGGGGACCGCACTCGTCCTGAGCCACACCAACCCTTAACATGGATGGATTTTTTGTTCCCGCAGGTTTCGAACTAGTGACTTAACATCAAGGAGTGCCTTAACAACACACTCCGTCACCGACTGTCGTACACCCAGGGGACTATCTTTTCAAGTGTTGCATTGCCTTAGTGTTACTTATTTTTCTCTTTATTGAAAATTGAGGTTTGTAATGGTTAAATTTGATTCTCTCACCATCTCTCGTGAATGTCAACATGGTATTAGAGTGGGTGTGAATCTCACTTACTTAATTCGACAACTAATCTAAATATTTTTGGCTAGGGGAGTCACTTTAGGTTTCTTTGCAATTGTGAAGTTAGGGTTTTTAGATCATCTCTTTTTCTTGGGTTTGCTAGGGTTTTTTTCAATTTTTAAACCCCCATTCGAGGACAACACACTCTTCATTCTTTTGTTTTGTAGCAAGAGAGTGAACTAACATAATTTTTTTGGAGGAACTTGGTACTTATCTTTTGCTCTTGGGCTTATCAAGGCGAACTTCTTAAGACTTTGTTTTTCTTTATACAAAGGCTTCTTTGCATTGTTGTTGAACCTAATGGACTCAAGGTGGATATTTGTCTTGATTAAATGTGGCTAATTATAATATTTCGGAAAATCAAATGATTGTGCTTCTTCAGACCAAGGGTTTGGAGATGTACTCGAAGAAATCCCTTCCTCCTGACATTGATGCCAACTACGACCTCACAAGTTTGAAGAAGGATGAAGCTCTTAGGATAATCACCCTATAGGTCAAGCTAGATTAGATTCATCACATGAAGGACAACAAAACTAAGAGGAAAATTTGGGATACCTTCAAGAGACTCTTTGAAACAATGAATACCACTAAGGTATACAAAGTCTAAATCTGAGCTTTGTAATCTCAAAATGGGCGACTTTGATAGCATTGAGGAGTATATTGTGAGGTTAAGAATCTGAGGTTTGCGAAGTTTTGTTCATTCAAATCCTTTGCTATCATGGTTTGTAGAATTCCTTTAATTATGATACCTTCAAGAGACTCTTTGGAACGATGTATACCGCTAAGGTATACAAAGTCTAAATCCGAGCTTTGTAATCTCAAAATGGGCGGCTTTGATAGCATTGAGGAGTATATTGTGAGGTTTAAGAATTTGATGTTTGCAAAGTTTTGTTCTAAATAATCTCTCTCCAACATTCAAATCCTTTGTTATCATAGTTTGTAGTATTCCTTTAATTATGATTTTTTACAAGATCCCCTCTTGAGGAGTTTTTTTATAATCTTATCCAACATCAAGTCACATTGAGGAATATGAGAGAAATATACCCTCACGATCAAGCTCATTCAAATGCTATCTCAACACCTTTTAAACATGAGTTTGGGAAGGTTAAGGGGGGAAACTTAAAGTCCCCTAAGAAGAAGAAACTGATATGCAATGCTTGTGATAAAGAAGGGCACATCTTCAAATCTTGCATTTCTCATCTAACAAGGTTACCTACTTGATGAGAACCCTCCAAAGTCCTCTTTTTTTTTATAGGTCATATTAGTGGTTTTTTTTGTCCCTATTCCAAAAAACATATGTAAAACCCCCAGATAAAAAATAAGAGAAAATATGCAAAGTTATAAATTAAAAAATGAGGAGAAAAAATGCGATTTTTCCTTTTTCTTAAATTAAATTTTGTTTTTATTTTTTATTTTCAATTTTTCTATGTATTTCCATTTATAATTTATTTTTTAAATGTTTCTATTTTTTTAATCATTTTTTTTTCTTTTTTCCAAGGAAAAAGAGTTCGTAATTTTATTTATAAAAACAAAATTACATTGTCATATGTCTCAAGTCATTCAAAAAAGTGCTTTGTAGTTTGATGTAGTAAATAGCTCTGCATACACGCCTTACATATCCTTGAGCTAAATTAAAAAACAAAAACCGTTCCTTGACTTAAAAGGAAATATATTACATCTTTCAAAAGCATGATCTGAAAATTGTCCGCTTTCACAAGCTCGCGAGCTATATCAACAAAAAAATATCATTGTTCATGAATTTAAAAGACAAGAATACATCATTGCAAAAATCATAGTCTGGAATACGTCTACTGTTTGTAGAAAAACATTATAGCCAAGGTGCATGAAAGAAATCATTTGTATGCCCATCCTGAAAGATGGAAATTGTCCAAGTACCATGCCTCTTTTGAAAGGCCATCAACTACCTTGTTCTTGTCCTTGTATACATGAGACAAAGAAATGTGTGAGAAGGTTGTCATTTGTCGTTGTATATCATAAAAAAAGTGGTTGTGAGGTGAAATTTCCAAGTGATTCTAGGATTTTGTAACCATTGAATATCTAGTAGTGAATCCCCCCAAAAAATGTAATTGTATAACACCATATTCTTGAGCCAATTGCACAGTTAATTTGAGAGCCATCAATTCACAGTAATTGTTAGTTTCCTGCCTTATCCTAGCTTTGAAGGCTATACTGTTATTTGAGGAGAGATACAAGATTCCTCCTTAACCTCCTTTTGGGGGATGCCCTTGAGAGGCACCATCAAAGTATGCCTAAGGAATGCCCTTGAGAGGCACCATCAAAGTATGCCTAAGGAATGCCCTTATTTATGACTTCTTCTTTTGTTCCATCTTTTTTGTTTTTCCTCAACATGTGGGTATGCATTTAGTATATTTAGAGATTGGATTACACATTTGAGGGGAAGAGTCCCCTGTTCTTCAAATAACTTAAATTTTTTTGTGAGCCATATCCCCCAAGTTATATTGAGGTTTGTACCCTTGTTTGTATACCAAGGCCTGAAGGCTCCTTTAGTACTTCCTCCTTTCCATACATTCCTTAACAATGTCATGCTTCCAATTTATTTCCATACCTCTTTGGAAAAGGAGCAAAATTAAATATAAGTTATTTATTGTTTCCTCTACTTGTTGGCATAGTAGACTACACCAACCTAGGCCATTTTTTTTTCTTTATTTAGAGCCTCCTAGGTAGGAGCCTTGTTATTTAAGGTTAGCCACATGAAAACTTTATTTTTGGAGGGGCACCTTAGTGTCCATATGATTTCCCACCACCAAACTGTTTGTACCTCCAAACCTTCCTCAACAAGGGCTCTATATCCTAGTTTGGGCACATATGTCCTGGAAGGATTGAGAGACCATAACAGTTGGCCATCTACTTCCCCTATTTTGACATTGCTATCTTTTAAATCATCTATGTATGACTTCTTAACTTTTGCAAAATCTTCTCCCAAACACACCTCCTCCAAGGTGAGTCATTTTTGTTGCAAATTTTTAGATGTCTCCCAGTTCACAATCTGTCTTAGTGAAAGAATCCCTTTGTTTCATAGCTCCTATGTTCCTCGAGGGGGTAATCTATGGAGAATTTTGTTACCTATCCAAGGATCGATCCCAATCTGGACCTTATCCCCGCTACCCACCTTCTAGATCAACCAGTTACCATCTGGTTGGAAAGATGAGTTCACAACTTTCCTGATAATTGATGCATTATGCACCTATTTCACCGAGTTCCTATTCCATTCCTCTACTATTGCTGGGAACAAGTACTTGGCTTTGATTACCTGGATCCATATGCCTTTTCCTTGTACCAACCTCCATACATTTTTTGCAACTAGTGCCTTAGAGAAGAGGAATAGGCTTTTTAGGCTCCATCCTCCATTTGATTTTGGAATTGCCATTTTTTTCCAGGATGCCAATACAAGAACTTTCTTTTTGTTATCTCTTACGCTGGTATGGCTTCCAATACTATCTTAACAAGTATCAATCTGCCCCCTCTTGAGAACCACCGATTGCACTAGTGGTTTATCTTCTTTTCTACTTTGGCAACCAACCTGTTATGATCCAACACCTTAAAAATGATAAGAAGTCAATGAATACATTCCACTTCGAGGGGGAAACCTCCTTTTACAATATATCCACTTCAAAATACAATATGAGATGAGATAAGATGATCCAAAGACTAGGTCTACTTGGTATATATATAGGAGACACATGGTACAATTATATTGAAAGGGTACAATGAAGGGTTCTATCCGACATACAAATATAACACTATAAATGTAATATAATATCTAGGGCTTAATAAGAGATTTTATACATAACACGGGGCTTTGTCTAGGGATTAACATGCCCCTCCCCTTCAAACAAGTGTTGTACTCAACAATTGACTAACTACGAGTGTTTCTGCAAGAAGAACTCATCTTCCCATGTCGCCTCTTCCATTGGTAGGTTCTTCCATTTGACGAGGTACTCCGTAATTGCTTGATTTCTCAGCTGCTCAATCCTTGTTTCAAGGATTGTTCATGGTTCTAGTATGATTTTCCTGGTAAAATAGTTTGGACGCTGATCTTGTTGTCGATAACCTTCTTTAAGCAAGAAACATGGAAGATTGGATGTACACATGAAGATGGAGGCAACTCCAATTTGTAATCCATACTTCTAATCCTTTGCAAAACCTTACATGGGCCATAATATTTGGGTGTTAACTTATTGTCATTCTTTTGTTGTTTGAGGGACATCTGTTTAATATGGTTGTAGCCTTAAAATACCCAATTCCCCAGTTCAAATTCCTTTTCACTGCGATGTTGATATGCTTGTTGTTTCATCCTATTTTGTGCTATAACTGTAACATCCCCAACCACCTAGGCTAGGCCACATCACACAATCTCAACTTCTGATGCTCTGATACCACAATGTAACGTCCCCAGCCATCCAGGTTGGGCCACGTCACACAATCTTAGTTTCTGTCGCTCTGTAACCTTCCCATTACCAAACTGCTCCTGATACCAATCTGTAACATCATCCAACTTACTACTGAACAATGCTAATCCAAAAATACACTGCGCAGATTCTACTCTAAACACTAGATTGTGAAATATCACTTGAAGTAACACGCTCATCCTCAAGCCGAGTCACGTCACACAACTTATAACAACAGAAGTAACACAGAACAACTGCACACACACATACTTGACACACAATACTACTATGCGCGCAACCATCCCGACGTCATACACCAATTCTGATTTTCCTTGTGCGCAGGGTCTATTTCCCTGCATGCACAAACAAATTCCAACCTCTTGTGCACACATACTACTTTTCTGCGCACACGACTATTCAAGCCCTGCCTCAGAGACTCATGACCAATATCATAAGGTTAACTTAACATGCAAGACTATCAACAACTGTCATACTCATGCATGATTACAATTACTGGATATCAACATCACACATACATGTTGCAAGCAATATTAAACGAAATAACAACATTTACTTATATGCAATAACATACAAGAATTAACCCATATCAAACATATATAATTAAGCACACAATAAATGAGACAACACATAAATACACTTATCGTTTATGAAAGCCACCAACTGCGCGCAGAACTCAGACGTTCCTCCTAGCCATAGACTCTGTTGCTCTTATACTTTCAGCAACAGGTCACCCCTGAGTTGGGGCTTAATTCCACCAGGGAAAAAGGGTTCCTAATGCCAGACAGATGTCTGATACTCAACATAATTGCTCAGTGCAAGGTGCCACTGTTGCAACAAGTCTATAGTCTCTCATTCCCCACGCCCCTGTTACACCCAAGGAAGTGTGCCCCTTCTCTGCTCAATAGTCCCTCGGCTGCCCCACTTCCCTTCCAGGGTTCCAACAACAAGTCGAACAAGACGTCTCTGAGCCCTGCTTCTCTGCTCAATAGTCCCTCGGCTGCCCCACTTCCCTTCCAGGGTTCCAACAACAAGTCGAACAAGACGTCTCTGAGCCCTGCAACTAATGCCCAACGCACTAGGGAACAATTCCCATCAAAATTCTCACCTGGAGAGAATGCTCATGGGCCAGACAACCCGCCTCTTCAACAACAAATCTCTCAACTAAACAGACTGCTCACGGGCTTGGCAACCTGCCTCTTCGACAACATAACTTTGATTACAATACACAACCCCTTAGAAGCTTCTCTCTGTAGATAAGGTAATAGTAAGATTTTCCCAATAGTATGACCCCTTCTGCTCACGAGAAATTGAATAACCATCCCAAAAATACACTAAGGCCAACAATATATATTGCATGCCTTAAACTTGACCCCTGTCACCTTCAGAAGTAGCTTAAGCCACTTGGTGACTCGTTCCCCACCGTCGGGAACTTAGGATAAATAAATATCCATAACATACACTTTTCCGGAAATATTAATAAAATATTCCCTAAGACTTAAGTCCCCCCCTTTTCCCTTTTTCGGTGGAGTTAGACCCCCATCTCTTTTCGTCTAATATGTCTGTGCGCAACAATGTGATATTATTAGTAACTGTGATTACATTTACATGGATAGGCGCACTGGCCTATTTGCATTCTGGCTCACCAGCCTCATAACCACACATGCTCTCTCTCTCTCTCTCTCTCTCTCTCTCTCTCTCTCTATATATACTGTCTCTTATA
>CBVK0100406540.1:0-12824 GCA_900067695.1 Picea abies | reverse complement strand
TTTTCGGTGGAAGTTAACGCCACCATTCCAGGTGCCTTCCACCACCTTTACCCAGTCATCGTGGTCTCTTTTTTAGCATATTCCCATCTCAACAGTTCTGCAATATATATTCATAATATTATTCACATTCATCGACCTTTTTCACAAGGTCTATTTCACATTTTTGAGTTTTCCACAATACTTGGCCAGTATAGTTATTTTTACAGACTGGGGGAAACAGGGTGTTACACTTTACCTTGACATGCAACTTGTTAACTTACTTTTCAAGGTTTGACATCAATGACAACCAATCTTTCAAAAATTCAGTGACAACCAATCTTTCAACAACTAATCTTTCAACGATCAATATTTCAATAATCTCTTCCTTTTGCATTGATGGAAACACTTAGACATGGTTAATGGAAACACTCATGCTCATGCTATCTCCCCGTGTCTTCATGCCTCTATTTTTCTCTCCCCCTTTGACATTAATGGAAAAGGGTGACTTCTCCTTGGGGTTTCTCCCCTTGTCTGTAAGCCTCTAATCTATACTGATTTTTCTCTTCATGGTGCTTCCTCGTGTAAATATCTAATAAAACTCATTCAAGTATTTCATGATTATTGTTTCTCTCCCCATGTCTTAATGTGCCAATAACCATGTAAATCACTATGGGTTTGAAACTACTCTTAGTTTCTGTCGAAAATACTCAAAAGTCTTCCTCAGAAGAGGTTTGGTGAAGATATTTGCAATCTGTTATTTTGTCCCAACATACTCTACCTTGATTTTATTCTTTGTAATTGTTCCCATATAAAGTGAAACTTGATCGGAATGTGTTTTGTCTTGGAATGCATAACCGGATTCTTAGAGATACTTACGACATTGGTGTTATCATAGAATATCAAAATAGGCTCATCATATTCCACTTGTATGTCCTGCAAATTTTTCTTCATCCAGAGAACATGTGTACAACATGTTGTTGTTGCAATATACTATGATTTTTTTGTGGACAATGATATTGAAGATTGTTTCTTTCTCAACCAGGATACCAGAAAATCACCCAAATAGAAGGTTTATCCATGTGTACTTCTTCTGTCATCAACACTTTCTGCCCAATCCAAATTTGTGTATGCAACTAGAGATATATCATTCCCTTTTGGATACTATAATCCATAGTCTTATGTTTCTTTGAGATATCTAAATATTATCTTTACTTCCATAACATGTGTTTCCTTTGGTGTTGCTTGAAATATTGCAACATGTCCAACTACTTGTATCACATCCTATCTCAATGTTGTCACATAGAGTAAACTTTCAATCATCGATCTATAGAATCTCTGATCTACATCCTTAGATTCATCATCTTTGATAAATTTGTAACCAGTGTGCATGGGAGTACTTAAGGGCTTGAAATCTACCATTCAAAAATTATTTAGCGTTTCTTTTATATACTTGGTATGGGAGATCAAAATACCTTTATCTTGCTGACATATGTGGAGTCCCAAAAATAAATACAACTCACCAAGTAATAACATTTTGAATCGATTCAGCATGTATTTAGCAAATTTTTTACTCATCCTATCATCATCACTTCCAAAAATAATTTCATCAACATAAACTTCAATTATCAATATACTACCTTGATTTATCTTTATGTAGAGATTGTTGTATGCATTTCTTTTCATGAACCCTTGTTGTTGTAGATACCTATCCAATATTGAATACCATGCTTTGGGGGATTGTTTGAGTCCATACAATGCCTTCTTCAATATGCAAACATAATCTTCCTTTTTTGGTGGTAGAAACCCTTTTGATTGTTTTACATAGACTTCTTCTTCTAGTCCTCTGTTTAGGAAGGCTAATTTTACATCCATCTAATATACTTTGAATTTCTTAGAATGTGCATAAGACAAGATCAATCTGATTAATTCCATTCTAGCAAATGAGGAACAAGTTTCTTCAAAATCTATTCCTTCAACCTGAGCATATCCCTTGCATACTAACCTTGCTTTATTCCTGGTTACCTGTCAATCCTCATTCAACTTGTTTATGAATACTTATTTTGTGACAATCAAGTTCTTATTCTTAGGCCTTGGAACAAGTTTGCATGTTTCATTCTTCTCTATCTGATCCAGATCTTCTTCCATAGCTTTTATCCAGTGTTCATCAGTGTTGGATTCTTCAAAATTGTTGGGTTCAACTGTGGAAAATAGAGCTAGATGTGTTTGTTATGGTGAGTGTAATTTTATTTTGGTTTCAACTCCTACATATTTATTCCAAATGATCTATTTTGGTGGATTATTTTTCTGCACTTGTTGGCTAGGATTTTTGGGAGATATCTGAAGATTTTTTTGGTCATCTTCCTCTTTATCTTCTTCTGGTTTCTCTTCTTCTTCCTCTTCTACTTATTCTACTTCTTCTTTCAAATCCTCTTCTCCTTCCTTCATTTCTCTTGCTTGAGTACCCCGAAAAATATTCCTTTGTCAACTTGGGAGTCAAATTTTCCAATATTTCGATCTCTCTTTTGATATAACACTTGCTTCTAAATACTCTAAAATGCTTCATAGTTTTTAGTCTTCCTTTCCATAGCTCGTAGGGAGTTTTCACTATTACTTCTAAGCACTCCTATGTTCAGAATGTGAATTTTTGTATGCACTACCTGTGCCCAAAATATGTCACCCAACTTGGAATCTTTCAACATGGTTCTATACATTTCCTATGTTGTCCTATTATTTCTTTCAGTGACTTTGTTTTGTTGAGGTGTCTTGGATACTAAGAATTGTCTTTTTATTCCATGTTCGCCAAAAAAATCCATTAATTATTTCGATGTAAAATCTCCACCATTGTCTAATCTCAAAAATTTGATTTTCAAGTTTGTCTCTATTTCGACCATCTCTTTGTATATCTTGAAGTGTTCGAATCCCTATAATTTCTTCTTGAGAAAGAAAACTGTAGTCATTCTTTTGTAGTCATCAATCAGTATCATGAAGTATTGTTCACCATTTAATCTGGTTGTTCTTGTTGGTCCACATAGATCGGTATGTACAATCTCCAGTGGTTTTTTCGTTGATTACTCTTTTGATTTGTACTTGGTCCTGGTCTGTTTTCCCTATAGACAATGCTTGCATAGAGTATTTGTTGGCTTTGAAATTTTAGGCATTTATTTTACTGCTTCCTTTCTGTTGATTTTGACAAGATTTTCAAAGTTCATGTGACCCATTCTTCTATGCTAGAGACAAACTTCATTTTCCTTTCCTAAGAAACAAATTTATTTTCCAATTTCATTCAAAACATATATGTTGTTCAGAGTCCTTATCGTTGTCACCACTAACTTGCATGATCCTTATTTCCTAATTTTGCATTTCTCCGAGTCGAACTGAAGTGTGTGTCCTTGATCGCACATTTCACTTACACTCAATAGATTGTGTTTCATATCTTTGACCAGTATAACATTTTCTTCCATGACATTTTTGCTTCCAAGCTTAATATGCCTCTACCTATAATCTTAGTTGAATGATTATTGCCAAGTGAAACTGATCCATCTCTTTTTTTCTTCAAAGTTAGAAACTTGTTCTTGTCACCTACCATATACTTTGAAAAGCCATTGTGAACATACCGATCAAGTTTTCTCTATTCGGCTTGTAGAGCAAGTGAGCATTGATTCTGCTTTATTTTCCATATCTCTTGTGGTTCTGATATATGATCATTAGAGTTCTGATTTGGTTCTCTATGTGGAATAGTCAATCTACAATTCTTCGTAATGTCTCCAAAATTGTTGATTTTTAGAATTCTACTTCATTGCTCAATGAACCAAAACTTTTTGGTTTTTGTTGTATGCTTTATAAGATTTTCTGGGATAACTATTATTTAAGTACGTTGCATAGTTGCTTCAGTTCTTGGCACATGATCTATAGTTTATAGATTTATGTCCTAAATTAGAATAATTAAAACAATGACCATAAAAGAACCTTTGATACCTGGTAGTAGATGATCTTCTTTGCGATGCACTCCTTCTGAATTTGTCTTCTTGAGTCTTCTTTATTTCTGGAATGTTCTTCTTTGGGGGCTTGCATTCTTCCTTCTTGACAAAATCTCTGACAATCTCTACATAGTTTTTTTTTTTTTTCATGTTCTATTGTTTTGGATCTCCATCCTTTCTCATTCTGTACTTGATTGTATCATAGTCTGGATCTATCATTGGATGGTATTTGACTGTTGATGATTTGATCCAATATTTTGGTGCTCTTCTACTACATATATTTCTTCTGAAGATATTTCCTTAAAGAGACTATTTCTTCTTCCAAGCTTCCAATCATTTTCTTCTTTTCTTCTAATTGACTTCTAAGTACTTCCTCAATTCTTCTCTCTTCTTCTATTTGAATTTTTATACTCGTGATCATCTGCTTGATTTCTTCAGGGTTGGAATCCTGAGATCCCTCTTTAATTTTTAACTCTGCCCTGAGTGACTTTTTTTTCTTTCTTTCTTTCCTAAGTTCTTACAATTCATTTATTATCTCTACTCTAACATCAACTTCTCCTTCTTCACTATAATTATCCTCCTCGTCTAATGAGGAATTGTCTTCCTTTGAGTAGAAACTTTTCTTGAAGAATTTCCTTTTGTTTCTTCTCTTATTTCCCTTTTGATATTTCTTTTCCATTTTATAATCTTCTTATTAATCACTATCTTTATTCTTATGAAGACATTTGGAACCAAAATGACCATTACCATAACAATTAAAACATTTCAATGGAAGCATACCTTTATACTTGTCAGTTCCTTTCTTTAATTTCCTTACGAAGTTAGCCATCTTTTCATCTTTGTATGAATCATCACTACAACTCCAACCTGGTTTTGACTTTTGTTTTTTCTTTTGGAACCAAAATGACCATTACCATAACAATTAAAACATTTCAATGGAATCATACCTTTATACTTGTCAGTTCCTTTCTTTAATTTCCTTACGAAGTTAGCCATCTTTTCATCTTCGTATGAATCATCACTACAACTCCAACCTGGTTTTGACTTTTGTTTTTTCTTCTTATTTGTCTTCTTGTATGCCTTGAAAGATTCTTCCTTCATGACTGGGTTCTCATGTTATGTTCTCATTTCATAAGTTGTAAATATTCCATGTATCTCGTCCATGCTCAATGTAATGAGATTTTCTCTTTCTTCTAGGGTTGATATTTTAGGATCAAATATCATAGGAAGAGACATCAATACATTTTAAAAAACCATTGATTCATAAAATTCTATTCTCAATCCCTTAATAGTGTTAACTAGTTCGTCAACTCGCAGAAGGTAGGATGCAATGTCTTCATCTTCCTTCATCTTCAATTGTTGAAACTTAGCTTTGAAGATTTGAATCTTAGCTCCCTTAACTTTGGCATCTCCTTCATAAATCTTTTGGATTTTATTCCAAATATCCTTTGAACTATCACAATGAATAACCTTGATAAATATTGAACCAACTAGACTTATCAGAATGATACCTTTATCCTTTGATTTTTTTTCATTGAGGTTATTTCCATCTATGTCGGTTAGTGGAGTGGATGATGCTTTATTCTCATCTACTATTGATTACCAAACATCAAATCCTTTTGCCTATAAAAAGGTTTTCATCATTTTGTTCCACAAGGTATAGTTTTGACCGTCAAACATTGGTGCCCCAATCTTAGACTATTCCATGATCTCCTTTCAATGGTTAGACTGCTTCTTGAAGGATCTGTTATGATACCAATTGTTGAAATACTAAGAGGGGGGGTGAATCAATATGATCGCAATTAGTACTTTTAATCACAATATAAAACAACCAATAATGTTCAATAGTTTATCAATACCATAATTCAATGCATAAACATTACATAAACACAGTACACCAGAATTTTACATGGAAACCCAAATCAAGAGAAAACTATGGAAGGCTTTTCTTATTTATCAAACAGTACATTTCTTGAAAGCACCAACTTCCTATTTCTCTAACTACAACTAGAAGAGGATCCAACCCCCTATTTATAGGCTTCAACCTGAAGGAATCTCCAACTCCCTAATTTACCTACTTCAACCGAAAGGAGGCCACAACCCCCTTTTGTAATACCCCAAGGTCGAGCCCATGATGAATTGTAATGATGTTTAATGAAGTTTATAGGTTGGTGAGCCAAGTATTTATAAGCTGGAGGATTATGTGTTTATTATGCTGAAGAGCTTGAATGCTAAGGCCAGTGAGCCTATTTTTGTATATGTAATTATGCATATTATTAATAAAAATACAACGTTGTGTGTAGACCAACCACAAAGAAAGAGTTGTGGGTGACTAAGCTCCACTGGGAAGGGCAAGGGAAGGGGGGTGAGAGGATAGGAAAAAGGGGCTAAGCGTGAGGGCTTAACCCAAGGGAATATTATAATATATTCCTAAAATACTAAGGTTGGACATAATTTGTTATCCTAAGTTCATTTTGGGGAGGAACGAACTCCAAGTGGAGAGGAACGAGCTCCTAGAGAGCCAAGTGTGAGGAACGAACTCCAAGTGGAGAGGAACGAGCTCCTAGAGAGCCAAGTGTCATCCAAGATGCATGCAAATTTATGTGGGGAATTCCATCATTGTGGGGGTTCTCTCTCACCATTCTGACCATTATTTCCACCCTTCCCATGCCTTCATGCATGCACTCATGCACTGAGTAGGCATGCAATCAACCAATTCCCCCATTGTTGAACCATCTACCATCATGAACCTCTGTAATTTACTGAGTCATCCCTTTCCTTACCCAATTTTTCTATTTTTGTTACCCATTGGACTTAAGAGATGGACACAAGAAACATGGTGTTGATCATGTTGTTGAAGAGGCAGGTTGTCATGCCTGTGGGTTGAAGAAGTAGGATTTCAGGCTTGTGAGAAACTCTCTCTAGGTGAGAGAGGTTGTTGGGGAAGTGATTTCTCTTGGAGGGAATCCAACAGTAGCTATAGAGCTCTGAGAATTCTTGATCTGACCCGTTGTTGAATCTCTAGAAGGGAAGTGGAGCAACTTATGGACTATGGAACAGTGAAGGTGTATATTCTTAGGGTGGGACATGCATGTGGGGAATAAGAGTCTATGATAAGTGGGCATAAGTAGGATCCTTGGAGGGAATCCTTCATGTTGCATTGTCCATCGTTTCGTAGTCTCAGCCTAGCCTAGGATTTCTTTACCCTGGGTGGAGTTTAGTCCCAGCTCAGGGGTAAAGCATTGCTAATAGATTGGAGCAGCATGGTCTAAGGCTGGGAGGTTCATGGAAGGTTTGCACGCAGTTGATGGAATTCTCATAAAAAGCTAAGTACCAACTCTATGTTAATTGTATGTTATGTATCTTGTACATGTGTTATAATGTTATCAAAATTACCTGTATATATTGCATGTATGTGTTTATTGTCGCTTCCACATGCAAATGTGTATGATAAAAATGTCTATCTATGTTTAGATTTGCATTAGATATGTGTGTGTGTGTGTGTTTACTGAGCTCAAACAGAGCTTGCATAGACTAGTGGCTTAAGACTGGGGTATGTTACAATTTGGTTTCAGAGAAGTTTTCTTTGAAGTAGTGATGTGTCCATGGCCAGGGTGGTTGGAGGAAGTTACAATTTTGGTATCAGAGCCCATGGTTTCCAAAATGAACCTGGATGGACCACGGATGTGGAATTTGGAGTCAAAATTCTACAAGGGATTTATGTATGGAGTGTTAGGAAGGCATTGGGGGAACACCTTGGCTGTGTTCAGAATATCAGTAGGCATAGTGATTTGATAAACCACGACAGACGTGGTATTAGGATGCAAAGTTTAAATTAGGCCATTGGATTTGTTGGGAGGAGACAGACCCCTCACAACTTTCAGATCTGGAGAAGGTGTATGAAGGTTAAGCAAAAAGGTTCTTTAGACTTCGCCCCTCCAACCATTTTAAAGCTATAGCAGAGAAAACTGTCGAAGTCTCGAAGTCCGTAGCCAATCCAGACCGTCCATTTTCTAAGGAAATGTGTGCTCAAATTAAGAAATGTTCATAGTTCGGCAGTTTGAGGGTTATGGAGTGTTCAACAACAAAATTTTTGAAGTGTCAAAGATATGAGAAGCAATCGTCGGTAGTCGACAATTCAGGAATTTTTGTAAGTGAGAAGATGAGAAGAATCACTGAATTCTTGGGTTTCTGAAGTGATGTTACATGATGACATCACCGAGTGACATGGACTTGTTGGCATTTTGGAATTTTTGAGAAAGTGTCGAAGATAGGAAATTCCCGAAGTCCTAAAGCGTCGAGTAAGACATGGCATGATGACGTCTCTTAGGGTGGTGTGGACCTACCTAGGTCTGCCATGTGTCACTCATTTTTGTACTTTTGAAATGCCTTAGTACCGATTGGGACCTAACATGTTTCACTTGACAGTGGAGCCACATGTCACCACTTTGATTAGTGATAGTTTTACTTCATGGGCCCCGGGAGGTTTACCGATTTGGGAGTTCGACGTTCGAGGAAAAGTTGTTGGAAGGACTTTCGAACCTCCGAAGTCTCGGATTACCGCAGTCTCGAAGTTTCAAAGTGACATGGATTGGTGATGTCATCTGGGGTGACGTGGACATACAAGATGTGTGCCACATGTCAATGTGATATGTTCTTTTGAAAGGTTGATTTTGCAGTTGGAGCTTGATACATGTCACCCCTTGGATTGGGCCACGTGTCCACTTCTAGTGTTTTTCCACGTGGCATGAAATCCTGCAATCTAGAGACTTAACACTCTAGAGGAACTTGGTTAAGAGTGGTTAAGCATGAAGACTTATAAAGCTCCAAAGAGCGGAGTAATTCCTCACCGTTCATCAAGAGGGGACACACGGTAGCAAATTTTGTAGTTTGGAGGAATGGTACTCTAGAGGATATGAGTTGTAGATTGGTGTGAGTCGAGAACTCCCAAAGGTCCAAAGTTAATCTCAACCATTGATCAAGAGATGAAATGTGGAGGAAGGAGAGGATCTTCTGTTGATTGACACTTCAAGAGTTTTGTAGAGAAGTACTTTGGAAACCACCGAAGCCCGGAGTTTCAGAGCTCCTATCCACCATAGATCTTAATAGAGCATGATGATCGTTGATCCACCATTCTTCACGAGTTAGACATCTCGACAGTCTAGGGTTTTTGTGATTTGCAGAAAAGGAAACCTCCGAAGCTCCAAATCCTTGAATTCATGAGGCTCCAGATAATTTCCTATCTGTTAGCGCTTGGTCACAGCCCGAGGTCAGATGAGTTTGGGGCCTGAAGAAAAGGGGATAGCACCCGAAGATTTGTTTTAAGAATAGAAAAGGGCTTTGAGAAAGAGCCTGTGAGGTTCTTGATGTACATACCTACACCTATAGAATTCAAGAAGGCCTGTAAACCTGAAGGAGGGATTCAGCATGGATCCAAGAGCCAATTCGACTCTGAGTTGGAAGAATCCATGTATTGGATTGTATCACTGAAAAGATAAATTGTTCAAGTATCCATAACTTCCTGCTCAAAATTCAGAATTGAGCATGGAAAAAACCATTGGAAAGGTATTGAATAGTAGAAGATAATTTTTCACCCAGAAATTGGATCGGAACAGTCGATTTCTCAGGAAATCAGAAGAAAACAAGTATCATATATATTAATGAATCATAATGGTTCATGTTTTCATAAAATTATTAAGAACAATTAGCCTGACAAAGTTTTGTTGGTTGCACATGTTTGCATAATCAATAGTTGTCATATTAGAGTCAACACAGAGTGTGGAGTGATGGAGGATACACAGGTAATCTACAACCAAGAAGATGAAATCAGAGAGTTGAATTTCTAGTTGGGTATGGAAGGAACCAACTCCAATGGATATTGAGGATGAATGGAGGAAGACATAAATTTGGCTAAGACCATTAGAAAATTGTAGGCAGATGTCCAAAGCCACAAGGATGATAATGAGAGGCTTATGAAGGCCAAGGAATAGAATGAAGACTTCAATATGAAGTTAATGAAAATACTGGACAAAATTGAAAAGAAGTTGGATAAGGAGAGTGGCTCCAACAAATTAGGAAGCCATGGGACCCCTGAGAAGAAATGAAGATCAAGGAGTGGTAGTATACATCACCATCACTCCCAAAATCATTCCCATAGGATATCACACAGCAGCTCAAGTCCATCCCCTATCAGGAAGCATAAGAGGTCTGGGGTGGATGATTTGAAAGGAGAAATGAATAAGATCAAAGCTCCTACTTTTTATGGAGAGCACAAGAAGGATGAATATGATGAGACATGGATACTAGGCATGAAGAAGTATTTCCAGTTGCATAACTATTCTTCCCATACATAAGGAAGAATTGTTATTTATCAGTTAAAAGGAAAGGAATCCATGTGGTGGGATCTGCTTGTGCAAGTGTGGAACCTCAGAGAGAAAAATGTGATTTGGAAGGAATTCAAGAGACATTTTGAGAAGAAATACCTGACCAAGAGGTGTTATGACAAAAAGATGAAAGAATTGTTTGAACTCAAACTGGGCAGCATGACTATTGATGAATATGAAAGGAGATTTTTAGAGTTGTTGAAGCATGTCTCCTTCATCAAGGATGAGACAGTGAATATTCAGAGGTACCTAAGTGGGATGTCATCTTTCATCAATGATAAAATCCAATATGATGATCCCAAGACTATGGAAGAAACCATGAGAGAAAAATTCTTATATGATCAACAAAAAGGAAATCCTACTTTCCAAAAGGCTTGGGAGGAAAAGAAGAATTTTAAGAGGGAACAGAGGTAGAAGGGGAACAAGCCTCCATTTTTTAGAAATATTCCTCAAGGACAACCATCTTTTAGAGAACAAAAAATGGCTCAGGTAGGTGGGAAAAGGCCAAGGAAGACTCCCATTCAATGTTGGGGCTGTAAAGGAGACCATAAGTATAGATATTGTCCTGACAAAGGTGACAAAGCGAGAGTTGTGCACAATGTACAACAAGAAGAAATAGTGGAGGATATGGTTAGAAGTGTGCCAAGGATCTATGCAGCCTTGGACAACAAGAAAGTTGAATTTAAATCACACATGATTGAAGTTGAAGGTATGATCAATAACCATGTCTTTTCTATTTTGATAGATTTAGGATCTAGTCATAGTTACATAGACCCTAAAGTTGTGGAAATATTTCTTTTTCCAAGAAGAAATCATGAGAAATATTGGTTGGTAAAACTGGCTACAGGAACCAAGAGAAAAATTATTGAGATGGTTAAATCATGTTCAGTGGACATGAATGGGATAAGTACCAAGGCAGATTTGAACATCCTAAAATTGGGTTCATATGACCGTCTAATTGGTATGGATTGGTTGGACCAACACCATGTTGTCCTAGACTATCATAACACAGCATTTACTTGCCTGGATGAGGAAGGGAACCCAATATCAGTCCAAGGAATTCCTCTGGCAATCACTATCTGAGATATCTCAGCAATGCAGCTAAAGAAGTGTTATAGGAAGGGTTGCAAAATATTTGCATCCCATATGGAAGAAGCACCTAAGGATAAGGTGCCAAATCTGGAGGATCACTCAGTCCTAAAATATTTTGAGGATGTGCTTAAGGAGATACCATGACTACCCCCAAAGAGAGATATTTATTTCTCTATAAATTTGATGCCTAGAGCATCTCCAGTATCAAAGACTCCTTACAGAATGAGTACACCAAAGCTAAAGGATTTGCAAATGAAGTTTGAAGAGCTTCTGATGAAGGGGTATATAATCCCAAGTGTGTCACCTTGGGGTGCCCCAGTCTTGTTCATGAATAATAAAGATGGGACATTGATATTGTGCATCGATTTCAGACAATTGAACAAAGTAACCATAAAGAACAAGTATCCTTTGCCAAGGATCGATGATCTCTTTGATCAATGAAAGGATGCAAGGATATTCTCAAAGATTGATCTCAGGTCAATACTTCATCAAGTAAGGATCATAGATGAATACATAAACAAGACCACCTTCGGGACAAGGTATGGTCATTACGAATTCACAGTGGTTCCATTTGGATTATCAAATGCACCAGTTGTTTTCATGTGTTTGATGAATGTTGTTTTCCGGGAATATTTAGACAAGTTTGTCATTGTCTTTTTGGATGACATCCTTGTGTATTCCAAGTCAAAATAAGAACATGATCATCATTTGAGGATGGTGTTACAAGTGTTAACATAGAACCAATTCTATGCAAAATTGAGCAAGTGCTCATTTTATCAAAACAAGATTCATTATTTGGGGCATATCATACCCGAAGAAGGGATAGCAGTGGACCCTAAAAATATTGAGGCCATTAAAGGGTGGAAAAAAACTAAGAATTTGACATAATTCAGATCCTTCTTGGGTCTAGCTGGATACTACAGAAGATTCATTGTAAGGTTTTCGATAATTGCTCACCCAATCACTTCCTTGCAAAGGAATGGGGTGAAGTTTCAATGGACAACATAATGTGAAAAGAGCTTCTTGTAATTGAAGTAGTTATTAACCAATGCTCCAATTTTGAGGATTGTTGATCCAAATGAAGAATTTTTGGTTTGCATCGATGCATGCAAAGAAGGGCTTAGTGTAGTCCTTAGTCAGAATGGATTTGTGATATGTTTTGAATCCCGAAAATTGAAAGAGCATGAAATGCTCTATGCCACTCATGATTTGGAGTTGGCATCCATAGTGCATTCCTTGAAGAAGTGGAGGAACTAGCTCATGGGAAAGAGGTTTGATTTGAAGACAAATAATAATGGTATGAAATACTTGTTTGACCATCCAACTTTGAATGCTAGGTAGAGCATATGGTTGGAATTCCTCTGTGAGTATGACTTTGATATTAAGCACATCA
>CBVK0100406527.1:0-12969 GCA_900067695.1 Picea abies | reverse complement strand
AGGAGGTTTCCCCCTCGAAGAGGCTTATTACCTGAAATTCTCTCTTTTTCAAGGTGTAGAGTACTTGTTCTGAGGTTTTTCTATGCTATATTGATATTTGGTTCTTAAAATCACATGCCTAATAAGGATAACTCATGGCTACCTAAGTTCTATGGTGATGATGACATAAAGGGGAATCTTCATTTGACAATATTTTATGAAGGATTCAAATTTCATGAGGCTAGAAACTGACACTCGGATGTAATTATGAAGCTTTTCTCTGCTTCATTAATAGGGGATGCTAGGATGTGGTACAACAACCTCCCAAGTAAAAGTATCATGATCTGGGAACAAGTTGAAAGTGCTTTCATAAAAAGGTGGGGTGATGAGAAGGATCTCGATTTCCTTTTTTCTCAATTTTACAAAATACAGAAATACAAACAAGAGTCTATGATCAGGGATTTCAACGATAGATTTAATGCTTTAATAAAGGATTTCCCTCCCAAAAGTGCACCTATAGAGGCTGCTACATTAAACAAATATCTAGGTGCTTTTGAAGGACAATTCCATTTTTTTCTAAAGGATAAGTCCCCCGAAACCCTCCAGGAAGCAAAAAGTTTTTCTTCTAAAATAGAGGATAATATCATATCTTGTGAGCTTAAGGACCATCCTATGTTTATCTCTCTTCAGCAAGGGGATTTAGACCCCACAATATCCTATGATGACCTCATGGATAAGCTTAATTCCTTGAAGGAGAAATGTACCACTCATCTAGAAAACATGAATGATGTCACATGGGTATATGTGCCTCATGAATTAAAATTCCCCACCATGAAAAAGTGGCACACCGGAACTCCAAATGTCATATAGGTTGATTTGAGTTCCCAAGCATCTACACATCAGAACTTGGAGGAGGAAGATTTCTTCCCCCAACACAATATTAGCATAACCACCCCCATTAGCCTTGAGGAAAGTGGCAATGCTCTGGGAATTCCCCAATCTAGTAATATGTTGCCACCATCTAACCCTAAGGAGGATATTAACACTCCCATCCCTTGTATCCTTAAGGACGGTAATGATATTGTAGAATCTCCCCAACTTGATGATTTTCCATTTTATATTAAGGAGGAGGAAAGGGTTGATGACCCTACTCCCCTTGATATCAAAATATCCCAAGACAAGGAATACCTCCCTATAATCCTCCATGTTGAGACTATTAATAGGAAAAGTGGAAAGAATGCACCCTTCTTTCTTTATCTACTCGTAAATGACCTCACTCTCCATAATTGTATGTTGGACTTGGGTGATTCCAAAAAAATTATGCCTCTAAGGGTAATGCAACAACTTGGCCTTCAAATAACATGACCTTACTGAAGTGTCTTTGGGGTGGACTCTAAACCTATCGAGGTATATGGCCTTATAAAATACCTAGGGGTGAGCCTAGTCACTTTTCCTTACATTTCCCTTGTAATGAATGTTGTAGTAATTGATATACCTAATGCTTGGAGGATGTTACTATCCATAGTATAGGTGGGGTGAGCCTAGTCACTTTTCCTTACATTTCCCTTGTAATGAATGTTGTAGTAATTGATATACCTAATGCTTGGAGGATGTTACTATCCATAGTATAGGTGGAAACCTTGGGGGGTAGACTTCAAATGGACTTATCATATGCCACTATTCCTCACCCCAAGGGTGCTTTTTTCACCCTCTATAGAGAGCCCATTGTTAGATATCAAGTTGAGCACCCAAAGGGTCCCATGGATGAGACACTTAGCTTAGATGACAGAATGGGATATCTTTTTCAATCAACCCAATGCTCCAAATAGAACCTTGTCAAAATCCTAATGGGACATGGACCTTAGAATTCGACGGTGCTCACTCTAGTTTTGGTTCAGGGGTAGGAATTGTTCTCACAACTCCTTCCAAGGAGACTTTTTACTTTTCATATAGACTTGAATATAATTTCACAAATGATATTGTTGAATACGAATATTTTCTCATATGACTCAATCTATCTGTTGATAGGAAAATAAGGCATGTGAGGGTAGTAGGATACTCTTACCTATTGGTTTTCCCAATAAATTTGAAATTCACCACAAAACGTGAAAGGTTGAAGAAGTATAGGGACTCAATAAGGGATACTATGAAAAAATTTGACGAGTTCTCAATTAAATCAGTACCTAGAGAAGAGAACCATGTGGTTGACGCCTTGGTTTTCTCTACTTCCATTCTGAAACCTTGTGAGGGACCTCTCCAAGACCTATGCAAAATGAAAGTAATCTTTAGACCTTCATCCCTTAACAACCTAAAACATTTGCAAGTCTTTGATGATGATGCCCAGATCCTCATATTCATGCAAGGTAGTAAAGAATTCTCTAACTCCCAAATAAATTTCCTAGCCTATTTCATGAATCTGGAAGTTATAGATTTTCCCAATAACACCCTCCCAAAAGGATGTATTACCTTAGAATTTTTTTTGATAGACATGACGTTTATAGGGGAAAACGTGTTGAGGACAATTCTGATAAGTTGTTGGGATTCAACATTGGGACAAAGATTGAATCAAGAATCATAAAAATTGGAAAGGGAAATGACAAACCTGAGAGAAGTGAAATACTAAACCTAATTTTCCAATTCAAGGATGTTTTATCTTGGAATTATGATTACCTAAAAGAATATATAAGTGATGACACTCAACACGTTATTCCTCTGGTAGATGGAGCCAAACCATTCAGACAAAATTTGAGACACGTTAATCCAAATTTGGCACCCCAAATCCAAAAGGAACTTCAAAAGATGGTCAGATATTCTCCATGGATGTCAAACCTAGTGGTGGTTCGAAAGAAGACTGGAGAAATTAGACTATGTGTGGATTTTAGAAACCTTAAAAAAGTCTCAGTAAAATATAAATACTCTCTCCCAAACATGGAACATTTGTTATAGAGAGTTACCAGTGCCAGTATGATGTCCATGTTGGATGGTTTCTCTGGTTATAACCAAGTCTTGGTTAAAAGGGAGGACCAACTCAAGACCACATTCACTACCCCGTGGGTAACTTACATGTACCTAAGGATTCCTTATGGCCTCATGAATGTTGGCTCCACTTTAAAAAGAGTAATGTATTTTTCCTTCAAATATCTCATTAAGAAGATCATAGAAATATACCAAGATGATTTGGCAATGGTGTCCAAGGAAAGGAATGCACATGTTTCACACCTAAGAACAATATTTGAGTGGTGTAGAAAGTATGGTATTTCCCTTAATCCCAAGAAGTACATATTTGGTGTAGATAAAAGGAAGTTGTTGGGACATATAGTCTCTAAAGAAGGAATTTCTATCGACCCTGAAAGGGTTTAATTGATCAAGAATATACGATCCCCAACTAACAAAAGGTATTTACAATTGTTCTTAGACAAAATAAACTTTATAAACGATTCATCCCAAATTTTGTCAAAATGATCAAATACATGAATTCATTGTTTAAGAAATATGTCACCTTAAAATGGGATAACAATAGACTGAGATCCTTTGAAAACATTACGGATTCCATCACCAAGGCACATGTCCTAGTCAGCCTTGACTACTCTCACAACTTCATAATTTTCTCATTCACTTTTCAAGACACTATAGTTGGTGTATTATTACAGAAAAATAAGGATGACCATGAGAGACTGATCCCTTTCGTGAGTAAAGACCTCGGGGATGTGGATTTGAACTACTCCATCATCGAGAAGCAAGCTTATGCCCTTTTCAAATCCCTTAATAATTTTATAAGTTATATTGGGCACAACAAGATCAAGTCTCATGTTCCCTACCATGTTGTTAAAGATGTTCTTTCTCAACAATATTTCCTAGTGATCAGGGGAAATCCAAGATCCAATAATATGACTTAGAGATAAAACCCATCAAGATTATCAAGGGGAAGGGTATGGCCCAAATGTTGACCAAGAGCAATGAAGAATCCATACAATTGAGGAAATATGAACAAGTCAATGTGATAGTGACTGAACTGGAACATGATGAATGGTATGTAGACATCATATATTACCTGAAGAAACATTCATGCCCCAACCACTTAGTACATCACAAGAAGAGAGAATTGAAACTAAAATACATGAAGTATTTCCTAACTAAAGATGGTATGGGTTAGAAGAACCCTGATGGAATCATCCTTAGATGTGTAAACAAAGGTGAAGTTGACCAATTAATTAAGGAACTCTATTTGGGATATTGCGGCAATCATTCTCTAACCACACAACTGCCCACAAAATTTTGAGGGCATGATGTTATTGGCCTAAATTGTTCATTGAGACTCACCTTTATGTCAGGTCTTGCCAACCTTGTCAATTATTCATAAGAAAACAATGACTCCCTCTGTTTCCTTTAAAACCAGTCATTGTTGAAGCTCCTTTTTAGCAGTGGGGTTTAGACTTCATTGGTGAATTCAAGGACAACTAAAACAATGGATATCATTGGGTTTTTACCACTATGGATTATTTCACTCGGTGGGTAGAGGCCATCCCAATTAAGAAGGAAATTGAGGAATTTTTCATGAGTTTTCTTGAGGATAGGATCATAATGAGGTTCAATGCCCCTACCAAGATAACTATCGACAAAGATAAGGCCTTTAGCTCCCTTTCTTTGGTATATTTTTTTTTCAAATACATGATCGTCTTGTCTCATTATTCCAACTACTATCCTTGGGAAATGGATTGGAATAATCAAGTAATAATAATCTATTGAATATTGTTAACAATATCATGGGAGAAAAAAAGAAGGCCTGGGATAGTAACATTAAGTATTCCTTGTGTACAGACCACACTACAACAAAGACTTCCACAAGAAAGACCCCAATTGAGTTAGTATATGGGTTGGAAGCTAAACTTCCCATCAACCTCTAGACTCCTACTCTATGTTTCATGCAACAATACATAACTGACATGGAGTCTCTGCAAGGAAGAATTGACCAATTAATAGAACTTGATGAATATAGAAGGACCACTTTGGATCAAATGACACATAATCAAGAGAATATTAAAGGGATGTTTGATCACAAAGTGAAAGGCAAAGATTTCAATGAAGGATACCAAGTACTACTATGGGACAAAAGAAGGGAGAAACCAAGAATGCATAAGAAGATGGATAGCATGTGGATGGAACCTTACAAGATCGTAAGAAATGAAGGTCTCAATTTGATCAACTTAGCCATGCTTGAAGAAGAAAGGTTGAAGTTTCATGTTAACACAACTCTTCTCAAACTCTATTTTCCCGATGGGATGTGATTGTTTAGAATAGATTAGGGTAAGTAGGTTGGATTAGGCATCCTGCATCTTGCATCGCATTGTATATATGTGGCATCCTGCATATCATGGTAGTATAGTTGTATATTGCTTGATTATTCATTTACATGCTTATGATTTACATGATTTTTTCTTGCATCACTGCATATTTTTATGTTAAATTTATATTTTTGCATGCTCATATTGATATGTAAGAATACAATGTTAGAAAAATTTCCTTTTAGGTTTTGATTTTTATAGTTAGAATTTTCATATGAACAAAGGGTGAATAAACCACCCAAGGTACTCTGATATTTTTGATTGAGTGTGTACGCGCAGGTCATACCAGGATATGTTGAGGTTCTCATGCACTCTATGATGAGCACATGTTCCCATGTAGGAGCCTGATGTTACCCACTCATTCTAGGGATAACTAAGGATATCATGTCTCGAGGCCCACAGGTAGTAGACATGGAGTGTCGAGAGTCATATTGAGAGGAAAATCCCACATGATACTTTCTATTCATGTTGATCACCAATCATCACCAACAACAAAGAAACATCCACTACATCAGCTTGGTCCTAGAAGACAACATGTCTTACTTCATGAGGTAACAAGTCCAGTGTTGTGGTGAGTGTCATTTTAATATTTGAAGCATTTGAGCATGTTGCAAAGAATCCTTTGTTGACTATGGAATGTTTTCTTCGAAGTTATAGTCTTTTCCTAATTTCACCTTGGTGAGTGACATGGTTTCCTAGTAAGTGGGTCACCCTCAGGAAAAGGGTTGATACTAGGTGGTTCTTTGAATGGTCATTGTACCATTCCCCCTCATACTTACCACTTTCCACTCTTCTTTCTCTTCTGTCTCCTCATCTTTTGGGTTTTCGGGTTCATTGACCCAAGAAGGGATTGTACCTCCTTTCAAGGGAAGAAGGGGATAAAGGCATGTTCTCCCTTGACCAAGTTTTGGATAACCTTGGTCATGTTGACCAAATTTTTGGGACTTCGACGGGTTGGTCAAAAAAGGACCACCCAAGCAAAGTGGAGATCACGGGATCTCGCCACCTTTTTGGTATGTTTGGGTTAGGGTTAATGTAAAGGGTATGGGATGTTAGCCCATGGGTCTTACCCATGTTTAGGCCCACTTTCAATGTATAAATAGATATCTAGGAAGATATAGTGAGATATACTAGACCTAGAAAGAGGATTGTGCTAAGTGCAAGTTATGTGTGAATTGTAAGAAGGATTTGTGTATACTATGTGTTAGCTTGTAGAGATAAGTGCAAGTGATCGTAAGAAGGATTTGTGCTTGAACCTAGCTCAGGGAAGGATGATTTGGTGAGGTGCACGCAGATCTCCTTTCCTATGCGGAGTGGGTTCTGAGGCTTTGTGCATGTACGAAGATTGATAGAAGATAATAAAGAAGATGAAGAGTTGGTGGGCATAGCCCCATGCTAGGGGTGAACCTATATCTTGTGTTGTGGTTGATTTGTGCCTTATGGTTGATATGTTATTGATGTGATGGATGCTTAGTGTTTTAATCTTTATGTTAGATTCATCTGATATAGTAGCTTAGTGCTTATGACGTGAACATAGGTTAGATCTGGTTTAATTCTATGTGTTAAGTGCTTGGATGTGTTAGATATTGTTGAATACTGCGTTGTTCTATAATTAGGGTTTTACATGTGATGTGAATAAAGGGTTAAATGTTGCCGAAAGGGTCGGTAGTTAGGGTTTTGTTGGTGCGTTGTTGAAGTGTTGAACCCTGGGTCTGCCCCTGTGCCAACAAATGGTTCCAATGTCGAGACCGAAATTGTGATTGTTGGGAACTAAAGAAAAGAGAAAGATCAATGTGTAGATCTATTTTTGTGGTGCGTGGTATTCTACTTTACTTGCGAAGATTTGTGCTAAGAAAGGAATCAAATATGAAGAAATGAGGTAATATATTAAATCTTTGTGCTCTAATAAAGGTAAGATAAGTGGAAATTTTTGTTTCGAAAGAATGGATCTAAGTATGTTTGATAAATTTTGTCCTAGTCTAAAAACTAGGGCATAGCTAGAAGAAAGAAGATATGAAATGAATAGATCTGATAGAAATAGTGGAAGATATGTCATTCCTATGCATAGAAAGAATTTTTGCACTAACAAGTGGATGCAGTATCCTAGAAAGAATTTTTTGCAGGTCTATCACTGTGATCCCAGTGCACAGTACAGGAAAGGTTGGGAATCATTTAAGAGAAAGAGAGGATTGACTCTTTGTTATAGTTGCAAAAAACTACGACATCTTGCTAAGGAATTCCCTGATAGAATTCCTATTTTCCTTTGTTGTAAAGATACTGGAGATGAAGTTTTGGATTTCCTTGGAATGATTGCTAAAGTTGAAAAGATGAATATAAGACAAGAAAACCATGGGACTAAGAATATGCTAGAACACCAGAAAGAATCAGAGACTATATTATTGCAGATGAAAGAAACATTGAATGATCACAGAGACATCAGTTTACCTAAGATCTTAAAAGAGAAGGAATGCATAGAAACAAGAATAGGATACTTCGACATAGACTGTGTATTGGATGCAAAAACACAGGTGAATATCATGACAGAAAGTACTTGGGAAATTTTGGGAAAGCCTGTTATGATTCCTTCATTAAAGAATCAGAGACTATATTATTGCAGATGAAAGAAACATTGAATGATCATAGAGACATCGGCTTATCAGAGATCTTAAAAAAGAAGGCGTGCATAGAAACCAGAATAGGAGACTTCGACAAAGACTGTGCCCTCTATGAGGAAACACAAATGAATATTATGACATAACATACTTGGAAATTTTTTGGAAAACCAGCTATGGTTCCTTCATTGGGAAGAATAGGATTGTTTAAAGGAAAAATGATAACCCTATGTGGAAGACTTACCCATATACCTATGATTTCTCATGGAGCATCGATGAAAGAATAATTTGAGGTCATTAATTTTGTTGAGAATAGTGCCCCATTTGCTCTTTTGCTAGGAAGAACCTGGATTGAGAAAGACCATATCCGAAAGAAAGAAGAAGAGGAAGCACTAGAACAGAAAAAGAAAGAATTAAAAGATTTCATGGCTAGGAAAGTAACACAATTAATCGAAGAATGGGAGGACAAGTTGAAGCAACTGAGGGTCAACGACCTGGTTGTTGAAGTTGAAAGAACGCAGGAAGGCTTAAAGAACTTGTACATGCAGGAGAGAAGAACACCTACTCCATAAACAATAACAAAAGAAGTATTAACCTTAAACCCTTTGAAAGAGCCTCAGCAATGAGAAGTTACTATGCTAAGAATAGATAAGAATCAAAATGGAAAGAGGAATCCAATGACTCAAATCATAGGAAAGAAGACAAGAAAGCTCAAGAAGAAGAAATTGAAGCTAGAAAAATTGTAGGAGGTTCCAGAGAGGACTTCGCAGAAGGAAGGTTTGTAGAACTTGAACCTCGCTGGAATAAAATAACATCACCGACTGGCACTTCGCCATGGCGAAGCAATATGATCGTTGGAGGCATCCCAACCATTAGAATGATGCTCTAGAATGGATAGAAACATAGTTATTTCCAGAAAAATTGCCATTGAACCATTGGGATCGCGCTATAACAGATGGAATTGTATTGATTGAGGCATTCATGCTCGTTGGTCGAGTTCGTTATGAAATTTTCTATTTATCCCATTGAGCATTGCATCGAGGACACTTTTACGAATTGTGATAATCTGAGCCCATAGAGAACCCATTTCTTTCACACAGTGCTTATTGAGACCTCATCACCCGTTCAGTTACCTTGAGTGTTTGTTCGCCTACCCAAAATATTTGATTATGATGCGTGCATGTCAGTCGAACTCAACGTAGTGGAAAAGTCCCTGGAAGAAATCCTCATAGACCTCATGGTTGAGAAGGTCATTTCTATAGGAGCACAAGCTTCGTTGACGAGAGGACTACAAGCCTCTACCTCGAATGCACGTCGTTCTGGACCCTCCCGAATTGCAACATAGAAGTGGAACAAGCATCACGATGACTTGACAAATGCGAAGCTCATCCCATAAATACTACTCGACTATATCCCGCCCCTGGCTGGCGCGGTTAGTATTGATAGCGTCTCGATGGATTTCGACTATACATTGATCACTGCATACCTCTCAAAGGGGATACACGCAGTTGGATTGCAGTTAGCATAGATTATGACCCTAAAGATCAGTGACTTCAACTTAGGAGACCACAAGAACTATGGAATCCTCACACCACACAAGTAATTGACCAAGACAACGGGGAAGAAGTTGAATATCGTCCCCCAACCATGGAACATGGACATCGCGAGGTCCACCATCCTTAATGTGATGAAGATACCACACTTAGGAAGACATCAGGAGGTTCCTTAATGTGATGAAGATACCACACTTAGGAAGACATCAGGAGGTTAACCCATGCATTAAACTCCTCCTGTATTTCTACCATGGCGGTTACCTATGGTTGTACAAGTGCATTACAGTAGATCCGGCGTTGATCCATTAGATCACCGGATTAAGCATGCAAGGACTGGAACCCCATGACTTCTACCCAGGAAAGGTTGCATATCATGCCCTGACACAGTGAATAAGGAACACCTACGGCGATGTAGAAAAGGGGAAGTGAGTCTGCAAGGTAGCCTCCATTCAAAATGTCGCGGTACACCTAGCTTTCCAGTTGATCGCTCGTAAGCTTGTCAGGAATAACAGGCCAACGTAGGTCATGGGTTTTGTCTTCGACCTCACAAGAAAATGCATGGAAGGAATGCAAATGAACTGGGTGAGCTATCTCGTCAATCAGTTAGAACAAGATTGACACGAAGCACAAGAAGATCGGAAGAGTTCTCGTCAATCAGTTAGAACAAGATTGACACGAAGCACAAGACTAGGGATATGAGTTTCACTTCAGTTGGTTGTTGATTCTTGTTTCCTTCATTGCTTGGGAGATGCCAGAAGGAGCGACCTTCCCTGAGATTGATCCATCCGACCCACTAGCCGCAAAGTTCACTACGCTCTGGTATTCGAGCGACATGGAAAAACAATGGCAATCCAACATGGTATTCCACACCTATTATTTACAGTTGAAGAGTGCCATTGAATCCTTCCCTTGAATGACACCAAATACTCTACATAGGTTCAGGCCACTTGCAAAGTTCTGTGCAAATAGGAACTTCATTTAAATTATTGGGCGTGGAGATGAACACAAGGAAGAGCTTCAGTCCTATTATAAACTCATAAAGGAGGACATGGAATAAATAACCAAGGAATGGAATGCAGAGTTCCTTGTACCAGTCAAACAAACATAACTCTCTGACCTTGACCTCATCGTAAGTCCTGTCGTCACTCGTGAAGAGTATGATGGACCCGGAAGCAGTAGAAGGAAGAAGAAGGAATAAGTACAAGAAATGAACAACGCATGAAAGGAAACTACACTAGATTCACTAGGAGAAGAAGGAGATGATGAAGTAGACTAGGAAAAGAATGAACGAGAAGAAAACAGATAGGAATAGGGTGAAGTAACACCGCTGAAGGATCCCATCACGGAGGCTGAGACATCCAAGAAAAGAAAGGTTTCCTAGAAGAAACCATTAGCATGGAAGAAATCATGAGCAAGTAAGCCTCAATTAAAGACTGTGCTCACGGTGGATGATATTGATCTCATCATCGTCACTGTATCAGATACCGCGGAGGACATTTTGTAGCGCAACGAAGACAAAAAAGAGACAATGTATGACAGGATCAAAGCAGAGCTCAAAGGGGTACATCAAGCTCTTTATTCGAGTCGCGTAGTGTCTACTGCGTTGTTGTCATCAGGGGGCATCAAAGTAGGAGATGAACCTGCACAGCTATGTAGATTAGCATATTCGGTAGAGGCTCGCCTTCATCAAGTCCAAGAGGAAAAGGAACAGGCCATAGAGGCATTAAAGCAAGTAGAGGAGGAAGCCTTAGAGAAATGTTAGGTTGCGTAGCAAGAGAAAGATGACCTCCAGGCAAATTTTGCAGAGCATAGAGCGCAGATCCAGAAGGAAAAAGAACAGTTCCTCGCAGAGCAGATAGGAGTTAAAGAGGTAGTCACTAGAAAACTTTTCTCTGTGTCAAGGATAGCACCGATAGAAGAAGACATGGTGGAGAGTCAAGTGGTGAAGGTTGTTGAAGTTATTCAACAACTTCAAGCAAGAGTGATAGAACTAGAATTGCAAGCAGTGCCAAGCACTCCACAATAAGTGTGAGACCAGAGAGAAGAAACTGTTAGGAGCGCAGTAGAAAGAATAAAGGTGTTGGCATCATAATGCAAACAATTAATCAATCTAAGTGCGCAGAATTATCAATGCCTTGTAGAGGACCCAGAACTAAGGAAATTGGAGTCACATCTCCAGGAAGCAAAGCAACAAGCAGTAATAGTGCAAGCATAGTTGAAGGTACTGTCAGTAGTTGAGAAAATGAAAAGGTCACAAGAACAATGCGCAGTTCAACAACAGGTCCATGCCATCTGGAGTAAAGTCATGGAAGTGACCCAGAGACTCCAGCCAATGAAAGATGAATCCTACACACTTTTTGAAGAGATTGAAGGATGAGGTGCAGAGATGGAACAAATGGTTACCACATTGGAAAAGTGCCTGGAAGGACCTATCACTAAGAAGGTCATTCAAGAGTTCGTTGAATAGGAGGCTCTGGAAAAACAACAAGTTGAGGCAACCCAAGCCAAGCTCAAGGCCTTCGAAGCAGAGTTGCCCAGATCAGAGTGAGTCGGGATGAGTCACAAGTGAGTGTTGGGGGCCTGTTGGCCCTTGACCAAGTTTTGGAGAAAGTTGGTCATGTTGACCAAATTTTGGGGACTTCGATAGGATGGTCAAAGAAGGAGCGCCCAGGCAAAGTAGAGATCACGGTATCTCACCACCTTTTTGGGATTTTTAGGTTAGGGTTTATGTAAAGGGTATGGGATATCATCCCATGGGTATTACCCATGTTTAGGCCCACTTTCAATGTATAAATAGATATCTAGGAAGATATAACGAGATATACTAGACTTGTAAAGAGGATTGTGCTAAGTGCAAGTTATGTGTGAGTTGTAAGAAGGCTTTGTGTGTACTGTGTGTTAGCTTGCAAAGCTAAGTGCAAGTGATCGTAAGAAGGATTTGTGCTTGAACCTAGCTCAAGGAAGGAGGATCTAGCGAGGTGCATGCAGATCTCCTGTCTTATGTAGAATGGGTTTTGAGGCTCTGTGCATGTACAAATATTGAAAGAAGATAATAAAGAAGATGAAGTGTTGGTGGACATAGCCCCACATTAGGGGTGAACCACGCATATCATGTGTTGTGGTTGATTTGTGCCTTATGGTTGATATGTTATTGATGTGATGTATTCTTAGTGTTATAATATTTATGTTATAAGCATCTAATATAGTAGCTTAGTGCTTATGATGTGAACGCGGGTTAGATCTGGTTTAATTCTATGTGCTAAGTGCTTGTATGTGTTAGATCTTGTTGAATACTACGTTGTTATGTAATTAGGGTTTTACCTGCGATGTGAATAAAGGGTTAAAGACCAATTAATGTTAACTACTAAGTGCTCTGTTAAGTATTGTGATCACAGATCTGTGTCCCAGCCAGGTTGTAGACACTTGAGTCCTGCAACCCCCCTGCCTCTACCTCAGGTGAGACTTCATCTGCTTCGCAGGTGT
>CBVK0100406526.1:0-10359 GCA_900067695.1 Picea abies | reverse complement strand
CTTCGCAGGTGTTTCCGAAAGGGCCGGTAGTTAGGGTTTTGTTGTTGTGTTGTTGAAGTGTTGAACCCTGGGTCTACCCCTGTTCCAAAGAGGGCCAGAGGTTTTGTAGTTGGAAAAAGATAAAATTCAATTGTTATCCTTCTATATGCTCTCCATAATGTCTCGAGGGCAATGAAATTCTACTCCATAAAATTCAAGGACCTTCTAAACACATAACTAATAAATGTCTTGCTTGTTGAGGGAATGCACTTGCAGTATCTTTTACTTTCCATTGCATATGGAACTCAATGTGTTCCTAGCTTAAGGTGGAATTATAGTTCTCTTTACTTTCCCTTGTATATATTACTCAATGTTCAAAATTTAATAAATTAAATGGCAAAGGGCTTGGAAAAAGTTTGCATTCCAAACGAAGGTGTGGCACACCTTCTACAAAGGCACCCATAAATGAGACAATACAAACCCTTGTATGTCAAGAAACCCATACCTATAAGTCTTTCCCTAAATCCACCTCACACTCACTACATGACTTAGACAAGTTCCTCTTAGGAAATTCCACTTGACCTGGGGATTGGCCTACCCAATAGGGCACCATAACACCCCTCCCATACCTAAATTAGGAAAAACTTATAAGGTCTTTGACCATTTGTTTAATTTGAAAAGGGGGATTTGATGCACATGATTGGGTGGTTCTTGTATTATATATGGCTTACTTAGCATGATACCTGTGACTTATGAACCCTTATAGGGTGTATTTCCATGTCTTTACAGGACGTTGCCCATAGGATGAATGTCAGAACCTATGTCTGGGGCACCATTGATGATGAGCATTGTGCATAGAATATGAATGATGTTTCCTTTGGAGGAATTTTGGTATGGTTGGAGAATGACACTCCACCTTATTCCACCTAAACGTTGGCCTTTGGAGGCTTAGATGTCACCTCCCTAGCCCATAACATCACCTGGAGGCTACGTCTTGACGAGTTCGCTTGGTGGATTGATGGAGGAGGCATTTGACATGGAATTTGGCTATAAAAGAGTTACACATGGCCTTTGGAGTCTCAAAATTCCACATCTTCACCTTGGATGTCACATCCTAGAGCTCAACTTCACCCTTTTAGGGAATGATGTCACCCTTCTAGGGTTTTTTCTTTTTTGTTATAGAAACTAGACAATTTATCTATTAGAAAAGTGTGGTCAAGACCACTGGAGTACAATATAGAAGTTTAGGACTACCAAATTTCCAAAAAAATATTGTATTGTGCTTAAATCACTGCAGAATTCTAAATTTTTCTCCCCCTAGATCCAAAATCTAACTCTACTATAACTGTGAACTATGTATAAGTGGTAATATATACCCACAATACAAATACAAAGGAAAAATGTGAATTAACAACTAAAATTTGTGACTGCTACCTGTTTCATTTTGTAGACCAAGTGCCTAATGATTTGGTTCCTCATTTAATGGAGCATTGATATTTGGAATTGGTACCACCGAGGTTGTTGAAGGTTGCTACTCTCTATCCCTTTCATTATGATCCAATATTCGCTTTAGGTCCTCATTTTGTCTCCTGTGGACGTTGACCTCATCCTGAAGCTACCCAACTAGAATTCGATGTTGGGCCAAGGTCTCGACAGTGAAGGACACTGATGAATTGAGAGCACAGATCCCCATGAACATTTTCTATTGATTCTTTGTGTCCTCGAGGTCCATTTCATTTTCTTGAGCTGGCGCTTGTGGGTCCTTTTGACAATCCATGCCCACTTTCGTGTTCTCATGGGATTGACAGGATAAAAGGTCGGACTCCAAGAATGGGCCAACTACAATTCCCCAGAGAGGCTTCACACTGAGGGAAACTCTAAAACCAAAAATTGCGTTGGGGAGCATGATACCCAGATTGAGAAACGAGATTTGGAGCAAGGTAGTGCACCTATTTCCCAATTTATCCATCCTACCACCTTCACCACTCATGATGTTCATGCCTGAAGTATTGTTCCAATAAAATCCATAATTAAAACCACAGGGTGCCTGGGGTGGATGAGCCAATTTCGCTCGTGGAAAAATGCTTGTTCCATGCCCAAGATGACGTTGGCCTCTTGGATTTCCTTCTTCCTCTACTTCAGCTGTGAAATTCCACAAGTGGAGGTGATATCTTTGTGGGCAGGTTCCATTTCTGCATATCTGTGGTGATACTGGCAATGGTACCTGATATCGGGGATCGCACGGATTTGAGATCTCCACCAAAGTTTAACAACTCGAACTCTTGTGTGTAAAATAAACCCAAGATATTGTGCATGCATGGGAATAGTGTGTTTTCCACTGCCATGTTTACACCTATACAAGACATGTGTGGGGTCATGAATGCACCTTGTCAAATTCTTAATTGATTTAGGGTGGATCGTATTCTTAGGATTCAAAGGAATTAATGGGGGTGGATTGTGACCTCAATGCCACCCTCCCACATAAGACCTTGGGATTTTTCAATTGCCAAAATGGCCATTGCATCTGCTACTGAGTTGTGCTTTTGGACCACAAGATAGAAACTTACCTAGAGATTTTTTAGGGAGAAATTGATGTGATCCACAATTTTCTTTAACATTAAATCCTTTGGCATGGTGTTTCGAACGAAAATTCAGATGAGGTTTTTTGAGTCACCAATTATGTTCAAACTTGAAATTTTTTGTTGCTTAGCCAAAAGGATACCCTGAAATAAAGCATATGCTTCTTATCTGTTATTGAAATCTATTTCAAGATTCCAGTAGTAATCAAGCACCATGTGACCTTCGGGTCCATACAGTACCACCCTGCACCTACCTCGCCTAGGTTTCCTTTTGAGGCCCTATCAAAGAAAAGAGTGTGAATATTTTGACAAGTAATCCAAGAGTCTAAGATTGTAGATGAAAATTTAAGATGCCAGCATGATCGTTGGGGAACAAGCGGAGGAGTGCCTTGGGAGAGGTTGAATTTGGAAACCCAAGATTTCTCTTCCAAGTTTATATTGGAGAGGTCCTCATGACTGATACGTTTAGAGTTTAAGAATTCAGAGAGTTGGATTACCTCTCTAGTAGCCACAATAGAAGGAAGTGTCCTCTTGTTTTTAAAGACTAAGTTGTTCGTTTCCAACCAAATTTTCCACAAGACAAATTTAGGAGTGGATTTACATAGCCTTTTAAAGTTTCAATTACACTAGAATGAGCCCTGGTAGTATTTCTCCCAATTTCCCAAAAGGGGCTTGAAGCTTGCTGACCATCTGACCTTTGAGCTAAGGCCTATGAAAATTGTATGCCAAACTTGCTTTGTGAAATCACAATCCTAGAAGAGGTGTTGAGAGGTTTCATTATTTTTTTTGCACAGAACACATTGGAACAAACCTCTCTTCTCAAGGCTTTCCCCAGTTAAGTTTTTCTCGTGGGCAAGAGTCCAGCAAAACATATTGATTTTAGGCAGGCCATTTAGAGACCAAATATTTTTCCACCGGGATGATTTATCTGGGAGGTTTCAATCAAAGAGAAGTGCATGGTAGCCTTCTTTGACTAAGTAACCTTTGGTCCCCCAACCTTTGCTAGCCTGAGTTCCTATATGAGTTGGAGCTCCCCCTTTTAGCTCATTTATAAGAAGAAGTGCTTAAGGTTGAAGAGAGTTAGAAGCATTCCCAAGGTTCCAAACTTTCCAGGATTCATCACCATTCCAATTAGAGATATCATGAAGAGTTGATTTTTGTTGGGTTGTCATCCAACTTCTAAGTACATTGAAGTGTTTGTTCTGCTCTAGAGGATCTAGAGTTATAATTTTATCCTTCTATATATGAATGATTTTACCATTTCCTAGGACCCAGTAAATATATTTTTGAAAAAAGGGGATTATGGTCCTGGGAAGATTCCAGATAGGAGAACTAAGGGAGCTTAGAGGAGGAGAATCCATACTTCTCTTTCTATTACCTAGCCTATATTTTTTTATAATTGTTGTTTTCCACCATTATTTCTTTCTCATGACTATTCTCCAGAGAAGCTTTGAGCCCCAGGATAAATTGTCTAATTTTGGGTCACGGATTCCGAGAATCCCATGTTCCTTGGGCACTTTCACAACCTCCCATTTGACTAGGTGGAATTTTTTAGTGTTGTTTTTAACCCCTTACTAGAGAATTTTTTTTATAAGCTGGGCCAAAAACATTTTAATGCCCATTAGAGCCAGAAGCGTGGAGAATTAAAATATGGGGAGAGAGGAGAGGATTGATTTGATTAGGACAAGGCGTCCAGCTGGATTTAACCAAATCGATCCCCAAGACTCCATATTTTCCTTAATTTTATGAATAATGGCATGCCAGTATTCTCCATGAATGGATTTTAAGCAGATTGGCATCCCCAATTATTTAAAAAAATTCCAGTCCTCTGAAATGGGGAAGAACAAAATCTGAGCAAGATCCAAAAGGTTGCACGCATCTATGTTCCAGGCATAGATTTTAATTGTGTTTTCATTGACAAGGCCACCATAGATCTGAGTGAATTGATCCAGTACTGACTTGAATCTTCTAGCTATAAATCTTGAAGCTCCTCCCAGAAGAAGCATATCGTCAACGAATTGAGAGTGGTTAATTCTTTTTACCCCTCTAGCTATGCAAAGACCTATGATAGTTCCATTGAGTCGATCCCATTCCAAACATATGTTCAAAGGTTCTACGACTAAAGCATAAAGCAGGGGGGACATGGGGCATCCCTTCCTTAGCCCTCTTGTGGATTGAAAGAATGGATTTGGCCTCCCATTAACTAATGAAGCTATCCAGGGATGGGTTATACAAGAGTTTATCCATGAAATAAAGCTAGGATTAAATCCAAAATTTTTTAGAATAGACTTGAGAAACTCATGATTTACTCTGTTGAACGCATTAGACATATCTATTTTGATTGTGATTCATTTTTCTCCATGGATGTGACTTGAGTGGATTGCCTCTTGGACCAGGATGATATTATCTCATATTTTCCTACCTTCTACAAAGCCTCCATGTTTGGGAAGAATTAAAGAGTTGAAAAGAGGTTTCAGTATGTTGGAAATGATCTTGGCCATGATTTTATAAGAGACATTGCAAAGGGAGATTGGTCTAAATATGCCAAAGGATGATGGTCCTTTCTCCTTTGGAAAGAGGGCCAGAAAGGTCGAGTTGGTAGCTCCTTCTAGGTGATAGGATCTTTGCACATAGCTGAGAATTCTTATAAAATCAAATTTTATGACCGACCAACATCTTTTATAGAAATGAATGGTGAACCCGTCTAGACCTGGAGCCTTGTCTAGGTCACACAAATTGACAGCCTTCAGAATTTCATATTCCTCCACCTGTTTTTTGAGTTTGTTATTTTCCTCTTATGTGACTAATTGGGGTAGGTCTTCAATGAAGTTTTGGCTTATCTCCTCGTCCCAATTATTTGGTTTCATATAAAGATCACTATAGTACATGGTGGCTTGTTGTTTAATTTCCTTGAAATCCTATATGATTACTCCTGTTGGGATATTTGTTTCCTCGACTTTTTTTTTCTATTGCCTTACTTTATCTTTCTTGTGGAAGAAGGATGTGTTTTTTTCCTCGGACTGGAGCCAGAGACTTCTTGATTTTATCCTCCAAGTAGTTTCTTCATCCCTTAGCACCCTTATATACTCTTTGTGGGATGCTTGCTCAAACTATAATAGGGAAGGATGGACTTCTTCAGTTTCAAGGGCTTCCTGGATGGATTCCAGCTTTTTTTGTTTTTCCAGTACTTCCTGAAATGAGGAAAGGGAAAAGGATTTTAACTAGATTTTAATGGCCTTTTTGTGAGTTTGAGATTTTTCTCTGAGAAGAAAACTGGCAAAATTGTGATCCAAAGATTCCAAGTTATGGTGAAAAGAGGGAGGAAATCTTATTTATTCATCCAAATGGGGTTGAAATGAAAGGGGGAAGGACCCCAGTCAGAGGCCTTTTCAAAGAGGAGGGAGATGGGATGATGATCTGAGCTAGCCTGGGCGATGATTTTAGAAGAAAAAAAATTAGAGAGGAGGAAGGAGTTGTTTATCAAAAACCAGTCCATCCTTGCAGCTATAAAATATGGACCAACCCTTCTATTATCCCAAGTGACGAACCCTTTTGAGGGAGGGACATCGAAAAAGTCCATAGCAGAAATAAGGTCATCCATATTTTCATGGAATTGGTCCTGGACATTGGAGCCCCCTCTTTTTTGATTAAGATTCTTTGTGATATTGAAATCTCCTACTAACATTAGGTTTGGAAGGGGATCTGTCGAAGCTAATCTTAAAAGAGAATTCCAACATTCTACTTTCTCCCAATAATTATTTGGCATATAAATATTTACAATGTGATAGATCTTACCTGAAGCAAGATGGATTAGCTTGACCATAATCCAGTTTGTTACTTGAAATATTTCTTCTAGGAGAAATAAATTTGAGTTCCATGGTATCCAGAGTCCTCCTAAGGTGCTTCTTGCACTTATAGCTGAACCTTTACTTTTTTTCCAATTTTTTTTCATTTCCATAAGAACCTCGGTGTCCCTTAGCTTGGTCTCCTTAATTGGAAGAATTGAAGGCTTTTCTAAGTGTATTAGTTTTCCCAAATATTACTTTTTTTTCTTTTTTACCCATTCCTCTACAATTCTAGGAGACAACTTTCATAATTTACTAATTGATTTTGCAGCCCCCCTTTACAGGGTTGGGATGGGGCCTTTAGCTGCAAGGGTATGGGATATGACATTTTTCCCATCCTTTTTGAGGATCTCTTCCAGGGTGGGATGTAGACCTAGTCCCTTTTCTCGATTTTATTTTGTTTCCCTTCTATTTTTGTTGTGTTTTCTACCTACTTTTCTTATAATAATTGGTTGTAATAATTCTAATTCAGATTCTACTCCTGAGACTTCTTCCTGTCAATCCTCCTTTTCTCCAGGATTTTTGGAAGGGGAGGTGTCCCCTGTTTTGGCATTAGCTGTAACTTGTTCTGGGATTTTGAAACTCACTTTATCTGGGACGGTTTTCTCTTGTTCGTCATGATATTCATGAATTTCCCTTGTTTCCTCTTGAGATTATTCTAATATCACTAGATTTGAAATTTGATTTTGACTTGATTCCCCTTTGTGAGTGTAGCTCGTGATTGGCTTAATTATTGGGGGTGAACTTATGGATTGGGCTGGACCCTGAGGCTGAGTTGTTGATTTGTCAGTAGTATTTTTCCTTTTGGGTTGTTTACATTGTCTTTGTTCTGGTTCAGGAGGATGATCTGGCTTATTTTGAGTGCATCTTTTGGATAAATCTCCATATTTGTGACAAGATTTGCACTTGAAAGGAAATTTCTTGTAATCGACTTGTTGGAGATATGACCAGTTATCCAATGTCAATTGGATAGCTTCACGTAGTCCTTTTTCTAGATCTACTTTGACACATAGTCTGGCACAGGCTTGCAATCCATCTCATGGTTCAATTCGATCAATATATTTTCCCAAAGTGTTTCTGATACTTTTGATCGTTTCATCATTCCAACAGTGAAGCGGAAGGAAAGGTAGTCTGACCAATACTGAAACCATGGAAGGAAAGGTAGTTTGCCCAATATTGGAACCACGGAAGGGATATCATTTTCTGGACTGAAATTAGGAGTCCATTTGTTCAAATACATGCCTCTTGATCCCATGAAGTAAGGTCCATTTCTGAAGATTAGATCCCTATCTGCCTTATTTTCAAACAGAAAGGCAAAAAAACATTTTCCACATAATATCGAGGACATGTGGCTTTAATTTGTTTTTCCAATTTAGCTCCATCCATTGATTCATAGATCTGGGGGAAGGTCATAGTCTTGTAAATTGTCCTATGAGGTCGTTTTCTGCCAAACGAATCACAAACGGATGAGCTGAGGGAGAATGGATAGGAACCTTTGGAATATCATCAAGCTTCTAGATGAAACATGAAGGAGGATTATTCGTCGATGTTTTGAGAGAATAAATTAAGTTTTGAAAGGCCTTGATGTAAGGAGGAGGCGGCAAGGATGAGGGTGGGGGGCACCACCCCCTGCACTGTTCTCTAGCATGAGGTTGATCGTAGGAATCTGAACCCTAGCAGAGCGCTCTCTCCTGTTTGGAAAATTCTCAACTTCTAGGGTTTTATTTGATGTAAAATTTAATTTTGTAAATTTGAAAGGGAAAATTAAGAAGTAGGCCCTCTTGTGAAAAGACATGTCTTCTCAATGAAGTATTTTCATGTCTAGGAGTTCCCATATAAATATGGCTAGCCAACATTTGATTTTATCATAACTCTTCCTCACACAAGTGAGAGTGATCTTTTTTTTTTCTATATTTGGGGTAATTGGTCTTTTCTACTCATGTGCTATCTTTTGGAGGACAAGTGTGGAGCTTACATTGGTGATTTTTGGATGAATTTGTTGCAATTAGGATTTGTGGTTGTCATATCTTGGTGAAGTATATTTACGCAATATCATTTCATGTTATTGAATGCTTATGGTAAAATTTACTTGTTCATATTGAAGGTTTTTATTTATAAACCCTAAGAGAGGAGCATAAGTGCTTCTTCCTCTTAGAAGGTTGTTTTCATCCATAAATTTGTGAAGGAAATCCTACCTAGTTTAAACTCCTAAAGTGCTAGCACTTTAGGAGTTTGATTCTAAACTCTTGATTATTATTTGCTTCAATACTTAAGAAGGGAGAAAAGGTTGCTAGAGCCCAAAAGTGCTTCCACTCTAGCAATCCTTCTCTTCAAGGCTCAATGAAATCTAAGGCCCTAATGTGATAGCACCTTAGAATTCAAATCCTACCTCTTAGATCTTACTATTATCATTCTCCAATTACATTATATTGTTGTTGTAAAATACTCTATATCCCTAAAGCACTAATCTACTTATTCTCTAGTGAATAAAGTGATCAAAAAACTCTCCTTTATCATTCTCTCAAGCTATCCACTAACATTGCTAACTCTAGCTAGTGCTAATTCACTAAATTGCTTACTGTTGTTGCAAAACTTTGCTATAACCACACTAATTACACTAATTTACTACATACATCACTCTAACAACTATTTATAATACATAGAAATTTTTTGGGATACTTGGATATGTGATCATTTTTCCTTGTCATTTCATGCAATTCTGATCTCTCTAACTTGTTGTGGTTACAAAACCATAAGTGTTGTTTTAAATTGTTGTATTGCTGAAATTTTATACCAGCAATGATAAATCTTCATTGTCTACTATCTATTGAGGTATTAACTACATATTGGTACTTGGAAATCACTATATATATGATGTAATTGTTCTTTTTCCAGGAAGGTACCCAAGACATCCTTTACTTCCTCAATGTCACAAACATAGACCTTGACTTAGATGACCAAGAAAGGGGGTGGTAGGATTGACTACAATACTTGCTACTTTGATCCCTTGAGGTCACTGGGGAAGCCTCCCGTATGGTGGACCTACCCATCACTAAAATAAGGGGATATCTTACTAAGGTGACAGTGGTAGGATTTCCTATAGTTACGCAAGATTTGGGAATCTTGTGTTGAGATTTTCACAAAGAAAAATCCTACAATAACATGGATTTCTCATGTGCTTCCAACATAATGGGAAAAAATGTTTGTTTCTTGGTATGGGTGGGTGAAATCTATTGATGAAAGTCATATATCTCCATCATGGCCTCCTTGCACACTATAGGTTGGAGTGAGGCCAATGACTTCTTCTTCTTCTCATTGATCAGTGCCTCACTTACATGTATCCAGTCTTCAATCATATTGAATTCAAGAGCATTATATAGGTTCTTCTAGAGATGGAAGTTGTATTCAACCACCCCAAAAAATACTTCCGCTTTCCCTTGTCCTTGGTGAAGAAAATTTTCCACAACAAAAATATTGTTCTGCAACTCCACCTCCTCTGATGGTGGGGTGCTCTTCAAATTTTCTTGTAGCGACATGTTCTATGCCTACAATTGTTGGACAACCTCCTAAACCTTTATAAGTTTTCTTTTCACTAGGAGGTCAGAAGTTTTTCCATATGAGTACCTAGGACTCAAGGAGAAGAACCTCATCAAGATATTCCTAAACAAGGGAATGTAGGTGATGGAATTATTTGGGTGGATCTGAATAATGATAGACATTCATAAATTATAAAGACACTAACATATTTGAGAGAAGAACTAAAACCCATGAGAGCAGATAACGAAAGAATTCTAAAGACTTGGGAGGAACTAAATGCAATTCTGCTAGAAACATTTTGCAATCAAAATACTGATAAAAATAAAGGGCAGAATTCTAGTAACTCCAAGATAGCTCAACCGAAGAAGAAAGAAAGAAAATTGGAATACCCAAAATCTGAGACAGAGTCAGTATACAAG
>CBVK0100406505.1:0-14380 GCA_900067695.1 Picea abies | reverse complement strand
ACACTTTTACCTAATGACACATTAGACCAAGTAGATATTAACTAACTCCTTAGTGTCTAAATATCCTAACACAGAGGAGGTAGAGGGTAGATATGAAAACAAGAGGGTAGTGTAGAAAGGAAAACATAATAAGAAAAAAACCTAAACCTGTCAATGGAAATGCCTTGAGGTTTACTTGTTGATGCGTTACCACGTGGAATTCCATGAGAGGCTATGGATATGAAGGAGAGATATCAGTGCATTCTTCATTTTGAGAGACAAATTTTTACTCTATTCCTTAACTCTTGGTGAAATGGCGAGAATAACGAGTCAATCGACGAATATATAGAAATCAACAATTTTAGCATTTAATGTCATTGGTTGGGTATTTATGATCGAAGGAATCGAGGTTAAGTCTTCCAATTTGCGTCAGAGGACTTCATGGGAATTCATTCGATGCATCTCAGAGAACTTAATTGCAAGTATTCTAATCTTGTTTGTGAACATGGAGGAAATTCTTGCATTGGACATCGGAGGAGTTGGAGTCAACTCCTACAATTCCATTAGAGAAGTTGAGGCAAACGTGTGCGATAAGCGAGTTTTATCAGAGAGTGTGAGGGGAACTCCTTTGATGTGCATTAGAGGAGTTAGATTAAATTCCTCCGAGGTACATCGTAGGAGTTAGAGGGAACTCCTCCAACGTAAATCAAAGGAGTTAAAGTTAACTTTATCAATGATCTCAAATTTTCTTAAAAATTAATTTCTTCAAGTATTTCATGTTTCCATTGTTTAATTGAAGTAACTAAGACTTCCCAAATGAGATTGGCATAAAGGATGAGGCTAATGGAAGAATCTTTCAAAATTGTTTAAAAATAAGGGACTCCATTTCTCAAAAATAAATTGCAATTGAATTATGAAAATGGAGGGTTTTATTGCTTGGCACAACAAATGGAAACAAACTGGGAGTAGCCATGAATCTCTATCATATCATATCCATACATTTTTCGGAGAAGAGTTCATTTATCACGTGCAATATCAAGAGAGAAAAAATATGTCCCATAACTCATATTCTAAGAGAACTTAGATGTTACAGAGAAGGGGTCAAGTCCTTACATTCGACCATATTGTCTTAAAATTGTTTCTTATCCATATGATGATTGACTGAAGGATGAGATGTAGTGAGCATGAAAGAAACGAAACATAGTGCATAACAAGGTTTAAATGGTTGGGGTGCTATGTGGATAAATACCATGTCACAAAATATTTATGTTATTTTCAATAGATGTGATAAAAAAAATGTATGACCAAGACTAATATACTGGGAAATCAAAATATCAAGGTAGAATTTTTTTAGGAAGAAACAAGAATCTAAAAAACTTAAAATAAAATCAAGGCATACTTTCACACAAATAGAAAACAAATAACAAAAATAAATGGGGAGAAAGAAGGTAAAATTTAGAGATTTATTTATGTACAAGTGAGTAGTAGCCTCAAAGGATAGCTTATGTAGCGTTTGATAATTTGTCCATTACTGAGGAGAGGGAAAATGAGGAGAGAATATAGATCCTCCCAATGAGACTATAGGAGCCTCATTCTTCTAGATTTGGTCACCCTTGAGCCAAATACTTCATTCCACAGGAAAATGAAAATGTCAAGAACCTTCTCCAAGTAACTTTCTAAAACTTGGCTCATTTTTAGAACCACCAAGATCTAACTCTGCACAAGTACTCAACAACACCCCATTTACTCCATACTTGTTCCTTCTCCCTTATTTTACCGAGACGAGAATAATAGAATGCCTAGGAATTTTCTTTCCTTTTCGAGTTATCCTTCTCGTTAACTCTTTGGAGTATTGGCCTAACTATTTTCTATCTTGTTTCCTAACCTCCCACATTATTGGGGGTAGGTTCACACTTGTCCTCATGGAAAAAAATCACTTTTACCCTCATGGTTTCTATCCTCTTTTCACTTTTCCCATAGAATAAAGTATTTCTCTTATCATAGTTGGCTTCTCTCATCAATTTATTTCAAGTAATTTTAAATAAAATAATATTTATATAAAAACATTTCACCATCAATTACTTATGGTGATAAAAAATGTTAATCAAAGTTTTTCCCAATGTCAAAATTCAATAATCATAACCACATAAATTTACAATAATATTTAATTTGAAGGGATGTTACATCTTCCCCCGTTGAAATGAACATCATCCTCAGTGTTCCAATCAAGTTCCCAACCTTGAAATAGAAATGGATAGGATTTAATCATAGCCTCTTCCATTTCCCAAGAGGCCTCCTCAGAACTAAACTACTTCCACTACACTCTAACATGAGAAATGGCTATAATCTGCAACATGATTTATTTCTTGTCGAGTATGAATAGTGGTTCCACCTATAACTCTCCCTCAGGTTCCACCAGGATCACATTCCAATTTACAACATGAGTTATACCAGATACATATTTGCTCAATAATAAAACATGAAAAAAATTATGTACTTTCAAATGGACTGATAGTGAAATATGTTTGGCTAGTCATCCTACTCTGGCCATCACTTCAAAGGGTCCACAATATCATGGTGTTGTCTTAGAACATTTTCCAAGTCTAAGTGAATTGTTTTGGGTTTTTATTTTTAGATAAAAATGGTCTCCAACATTAAAATCCTTATTCGTTCTTTTTTAATATACATAACTTCTTTTCTTGTCCCATGCACTTTTCAAATCTTGTTTCACTTTTTGTACCATTGTTTCTATTTATTTTAACATTTCATGCCTTATAATAATCATGTCAATAAGATCATATCAACTCATTGGTGTCCTACACCTTTGACCATGCAATACTTTGAAAGGACTCATCTTTAAGGATGATTGGTAACCGTTGTTGTATGAAAATTCAATTTGGTGGAGACAATGTTCCAATTTTATTGTGTAGTCCATGACTTACAGTCATAACATATCCTCATCAATACAGTTAGTCCTTGTAGTATAACCATCATTTTGAGGATGGTAAGTAACGCTGAAAATCAATTCTATGTCCATTCCACTAAGAAAAGTCTTGCAAATGTTGGAAGTGAATTTTGGGTCTCTCTCTGAAATAATAGTTTTAGGAAACCCATTCATTTTGAAATTTTCTTTTATAAAACATTATGCAATATTAATATATTTATAAGTGGAATTTACTAAGACAAAATTTGGTTATTTTCTAAGTTTATCAATCACAACCATAATAGAATTATTGTGTTTCTTTGATATAGGTAAATAGGTGATGAAATCGACGTTCATCACTTCCCATTTCTGATCCGGAATGGGTATAGGCTATATTAATCCAGTCGAGTGTTGCTTATCTGCTTTAACCTACTGGAATTATAGACATCTAGCAATGTATTCCTCCCATTTTGTTTTCATTTTAGGCTAAAAATATTCTTTCTCTAATGCTATTATTGTTTTTTGATACCCCATATCACCCGAATATGGTTTCTTGTGAACTTCTCCTAGAATTAAGTTTTTCAAATATGCATTATTTAGCACAATAAATCTGTTCTTATAGAAAAATAAACCTTTTGGGATACATCTGGATTTTGATTCTTTCCTAGTTAGAGAATTGTTTTGATAGTTTTCTTGAATTTGTTTGTACTCCACGTCTTTTCCTGCTTCCAACTCAAATTTTTTTTTAAATCAGATTGGATGTTGCTACTGGAAATTTCATTTATCTTCCTACTAAGGGCATATTCCAGCTTGTTTTCCTTTCCTTTAATGTGTTCAATAACAAAATAGAATTCTCTTAGGAAATCCAAAGACCTAGGCTGTATTGCACTTAAGTTCTTTTGAAGAAATAAATATTTGATACTAACATTGTCTTTTTTACCAAGAATTTATTTCCTAACAAATAATGTCACAACATTTTCAAAGATATCCTACCTTAAACTAACCTACCTTATGCTATCTTATCCTATATTAAACTTGCCTACCCTATGCTATTAGATCTTAGCCTACTAAAACCTAGCCTATCGTATCTTACTAGAACTTAACCTACCATAACCTAGCCTAATGTAGTCTAGTGTATCATAGTCTAGAAAAGCCTAACCTTCTCCTATATTAGTCTATTGTAGCTTCATCATATTCTATTTTATTATGCCCTAGCATAACCCTAACTTAGATTATGCCAATGTAGCCTAACATAGTTTACCCTAACCTAACCTAACCTAGAATAACATACCCTATCTTATCCTTTCATAACTTACCGTAATACTATAATATAATAACCTAGCTTATCATACCCTAATATACTATAAAATAAGCTAACCTAGCCTTACAAAACCTATCCCAACCTAACCTACCCTACGCTAACCAATCATATCCCAGCCTATCTAACATATCACAATCCTAGCTTAGCATAGCCTATACTAGCCTAGCCTAGCCAAATATACCCTAATATTTATTATATTAACCTACCCTATCCTAGATTCCCTTGTATACATTATCCTTGCATACTATATTGTACCTTACCATAACCTACTTAAACATAACGTATATAAACCTAACCTAATCAAACCCAAGCTACAAAAACTTTCCCTAAGATAGCCTAAGATAATTTTTCATACCTTATATTAAACCTACCATTATTTAAACTAACCTAATACCTAGGATATCCTAGCTTATCTTAGCCTAAGATATCCTAACCTAGCCTACACTAGCCTATTGTAGCTTGACCTAGAATTTCCACCATATGAGAGGAGTTAACGTGAAATACTTTGATATGATCAGAGGAGTTACCATGAAGTATTTTTATGTAACTTTGGAAAATAGTCAAGGTTGTGGTTCAAAACTTAATAGCTAGAAAAAAGAGGATGGTTTCATCATGTGCTCTTTTCTTGGAAGGGGAACTCATATTAGGGCCTTGACAAGATTTTGGGAGCCATTAGGGTCGATCAGTGAGGATACTCGATAGGTTTGAAGAGGCCATAGAACCCTAAATACTATGAATGTATGGGTTTTCATAGTATATGCATGGCATCAGTTGCAGAGGTGATAGAGGTTAGATATGAAAACAAGAAGATAGTGTAGAGAGGAGAAAAAAAACAAGAAAAAACTGTAAACCTATAAATGAAAGTGCCTTGGGTATTACCTATCGATTTGTTTCCATGTGGAAGGCCATGAGAGGATCTGGATGTGAAGGAGAGAGCTCAGTGAATTCTTCATTTTTAGAGAGAATTTTTTACTTTAATCCTTAACTCTTGGTGAAATGGTGAGAAGGACAGTTCAATCAATGAATATATAGAAATTGACAATTTTGTCATTTAATTTCATTGTTTGCGTATTCATGATCGGAGGACTTGGGGTTAATTCCTCCGATGTACATCATAGGACTTCATGGGAAGTCCTTCGATTCATATGGGATAACTTAACTGCAATTATTCTGATCTTTTTGGAGAACATGGAGGAAACTACTACGATGTACATCAGAGGAGTTAGAGTCAACTCCTCCAATTCCATTGAAGAACTTGAGGGAAACTTGTGCGATAAGGGAGGTTTATCAAAGAGAGTGAGGGGAACTCTTTTGATGTACATTGGAGGAGTTAGAGTTAACTCCTCCTATGTACATAGGAGGGGTTAGAGGGAACTCAGAGGAGTTAAAGTTAACTTTTCTGATTCTTTCAAACATTCTTAAAAATTAATTACTTCAAGTATTTCCTCTTTCCAGTTTCGAATTGAAGTAAGTAAGACTTCCCAAATGGGATTGAGGTAAATAATTAGGCTAACAAAATATTATTTCAAAAATGTTTAAAAATAAGGGGCTCCATTTCTCAAAAATAAATTGAATTTGAATTATGAAAATGGAGGGTTGTAATACTTGGCACAACAATTGGAAACACAGTGGGATAATCCTTGGATCTCTATTGGGATAATCCTTGGATCTCTATAAGATGATATCCACACATGTTTCAGAGAAGGGTGCACTTATCACATACAATATCAAGAGAGAAACAATAGGTCCCATAACTCATATTATAAGACAACTTAGATGTTACAAAGAAGGGGTCAAGGCATTACCTTTGACCAAATTTCCTTAAAACATTTTCTTATCCATATGATGATTGACCAAAGTATGAGGTCTAGGGAGTCTGACAGAAATGAAACATGACGAATGATGAGAAATAAATTTTTAGTTCATTTATCTGGTGTTTATTTTCTACCAGCGAGCATCCATATCCCTGAAGAAGATACTTTCATGTCCCATGTGATCTCAAAAGCCTTGTCCCAAGCATTTACATTTTATAAAATTTGATTCTATTCTCTTTAGAGAGAGGTGGATGGGGGGATTCCAGTTATCCTTTAAATGCACTAGGGATGACACCTGTGATGGTGATATTTTATATATTTATTATAGATGAGTGAAACTCTTGAATCACGATCTCCGGACTACTATATGAATATGTTCCAAATAATTTTATTTCAATTGACATAATGTAATAGTATGTTCTTAAGTATAGTTCCTTTTTTATCTATTTTGTTGTATTGTTCTTGTATATTGATGAGCCATGTTCCTCCACTATATATGACTTGAGATGGTGCATAAAAAGGTTCAAATGCATGGGGTTCTATGTGTATAAACACCATGTGACAAAATCATCAGGCTATTTAAACGAGACGTGACAAAAATTAAATGTATTACCAAGACTAAGATATTGGGAAATAAAAAATCAAAATAGCATTTTTTTAGGAAGAAACAAGAATATAAAAAACTAAAAATAAAATAAATAATATATACTATGAAACAAATAGAAAACAAAAAATAAATGGAGAGAAAGAAGGTAAAAGTTAGATATTTGTTTATGTACAAGTGAGTAGTAGCATCAAACGATAGTTGGTGTAGTGTTTGAGAATTTGGCCATTAACAGTGAAAGGGTCAGCTTCCCCTTGAAGGTTTTGCAACCGAAAGATTCCTTGGGAAATATTTTATTTGATAACATAAGGACCAATCCAATGTTGTTGGAACTTTGAATATTTCCCTTTATCTTAATGTGGCTTGTCCCATTTTATTTGATAACATAAGGACCAATCCAATGTTGTTGGAACTTTGAATATTTCCCTTTATCTTAATGTGGCTTGTCCCATTTCAGGGCTAAATCCAAAACTTGGAATTCTTTCTCACGAAGAAATTTATTATCAAACCAACATTTTACTATCTATTGGTTAATTTCAAACTTGATTTTGGCTTTAGTACAACTTTATTCTAAGCTTCACAAGGTATTGATACGTCATAGGATGATGGAGAATTCTGTTCCTTGAGACTATTGGGTGAGTTGTAGGGAAGAAAGGTAGATATTAGAGGGTAAGAAGGATTCTTTCCCATACATAAATAAATATGGAGAATTCCTTATGGAATCCTTAGGAGTGACGGGATCATCCCAGAGGGAATTTGATAAAGAATTGTGTATATTTCTCTAGTGATCAGTCAAGGTTCTTTTGAGGATTCATATTATGTTTTTACTTGTGGATTCCAACAATACATTAACCAGAGGATACAATTTGGCTGAGTACTTAAAAATAATCCCTTTCTCTAATGCAAACTAAGATAATTTTAAATATGAAAAATAAGTTGCATTATCAAACACTAGAGAGATAGGAACTCTAAATCTTGTGATGATGTTTTGTTCAAGAAAATTAATTGCCACCTCTTCATTTACTTTGACTAGTGGTACTGCTTCAATACAATGTGTAAAATGATTGGTAATGGTTAGAATGTACCTGTGTTATTTTGAGGAATGGCATTTAATATCACCAATGATGTCCAACCCCCATTGTTTATAGGTTTCTTCAATACCAACAAGTTGGATAAGAATAACATATTTTTGTTCTTTTCCTATAGTTTTCTAGCATGCCTTGTATTTTCTTGACTATCCATGGGAATCCTTAAATTGCATGGGACAATAGTATCTAGATATCAACACTTTGTGTATGATTGTGTCTCTTGAAAAATGGCCACTGGTTGGTTCATCATGGATGTGTTTTAGAACCTTATCAACATTTTTCTTATCGAGGGACTAAAGTAACACTCCATCATAGTTCTTTCTAAAAAATATAGAGTGTAGCAACTCATATTGTAAGGATATTAATAATAGTTATCTCTTATGCTTATAATTAAAGTTATATGGGGGTGTTCCATGCTACAGGTATTACTTATGATCGTTATAATATGATCCCTCAATGGATGGGATATATGGAAGCTGTTGTGCATACATTGTTGATTCATCCTACCATCTATAGTCTTCTTGATTTTCATTACTTGTATCTTGGTTCACCATTTTGGATAGGCCGTGACCCTTAATGATGTTGGTTGGTTTGAACTCTAGGTCATATTATTGTAAGGTTGTTATCCAATTTCCTCGTCTCTTTCCCATCTCTCTTTGAACAAAAAGAGACCTGACCTCTAGGTTAGGGACGATGAATTTCATATGAATTTTTAGAATATAAGGTCTAAACTATTTAATATCTTTATGGAAAACTAATTCTTGCTTATCAACCAGGGGGTAGTTCAGCTCAGTACCTTGTAATCTACTGCTCATGAATGAAACAATATATTCATCTTGTTTCTCATCTTTATACATGATCATTGTTGCAAGGGAGTGATCATACATGAATTTATATAGTAATAAATACTTGTTAAAATAGATCATACATGAATTTATATAGTAATAAATACTTGTTAAAATATGGATTCCATGGATATGGGGTAGCATCTATGGAAGCTTTGATATTTTTGAATGCTTCATTCCCCATTAATGTCCATTTAAATTGAATATATTTCTTGATCATCCTTTGAAGTGGCTTCATAATATCAACAAAATATCGAACAAATCTTCTCACAAAATTGATTCTCCTAAAGAATGACTGCATTGATTTCTTGTTGTGATGTGGAGGAATTTGTAATATTCTCCTAGAATGGATTTTTTCCTTTCTAGTTCCATCGAAATCTCATCTTTGGAGATCACATGTCCTAGTAGAATGCCTTATGAAATGAAAAACAATTTTTTATTGGGATTCAAATTGATCCAATATTTTCTACATCTTTCAAATATCTAGCTCAAATGCTTGTGATGGTCTATCCTCTTATTTGAGTATATAGTAACATCATTAAGGTATACCACCATGATTCGAATGATTATTACTTTAAAAGAGATATGAATTTCCATTTGAAAATTATATTTTGCATTCATCAAAATCAAGGACATTCTTCTGTAGGAATACACCCCCCACTTGGTTTGGAACATAGTATTTAATCGGCTGGGTTTTTCTACAAGAACTTGATTATATCTTAAAAATTCATATAGTAAATCAAACAACTCATATCCAAACACGCATCTCAAGATCTGCTCCATCGGGGGAACATGGTAGTTGTCTTTATCGAAAGCATGATTTAGATTCTGTAAATCTATGCAGATTCTTATCTCTCCTTACTTATTCCTTATGGGAACCATGTAAAAAACCTAAGTTGAATTTTGAACATTGAAGATGATTCGGGTATCTAACGGTTTCTTCAATTCTTTCTGGATAAGATATTTGAGGGTCGGATGTATCTTTTTTAGCTTTTTTTGGAATGGTTTGATACCCTATTGAATTGGTATCATGTGTTGTATTATCTAGGTATCATATGTTTTCAGATCATCCCAAGTCCAAGGAAAAACATCTTGATATCTCTTAAACAATTATGTAAATGTGTGGTTCTCTTCCTCTCAACAACAAGTGACTAGATTTACATATTTTGGCTATTCATATGTTCCAAGATTGACCAAAAAATGCATCATGGTCGAGCTATTTGTTTTCAGGTTGGCGAGCCTCCTGAACTTATTTTTCAAATTGAATAACCTCAAGGGTCAAAACATTCTTTGAGACACATTTTTTCTTTACTTTGATTGCTTTATCCAAATAATATTGTAGTTCTTGTTAATGTTCCTCATCATTAATATCTGCATCTTGAAAAGTGTCTAAAATGGTGAGAAAATTGATTGTTTGATTGTCATCATGGAATAATATCCAATTTGTGATGGTGTCGGGTATGGAGGGCTTGAAAATCATTTCAACTGAAAAACCATCATCAAGAGGAATGCACCTAGATGTCGTGTTAGCCAATAAATCTTCATCTACATTTTCATCGTGAGCTATAAAAGTAATTTTAAATACATCGAAAGAATAAAGAAAAATCTATACCTCTTGTTGATATTCCTGTAGTTGCGGGGATAGACAATGGATAGTATTTCTTACTTGTTGAGTGATTATTTCATAATCACCAAACACCTTAAGATATTTCACGATGAAATTTATGGTCCTTTTCAGGCCTTGAACTAAATATTTTCACTCAACAATGTTGTTAGTGCATTCAAATTCTAGGCAGCAGGATATGAGCATTTTAACTTGTTTTGTATCAATCAATAACATCCTTCTTCATCTCCATATTATTTTTTAGAGATATAAAAAAACATCAACCAGATATCATAACTTTTTTTTTATTAATTGAAATAAATCATAGGTTAGTTAATAGAGTACAAGAACTATTGTGAGTTCATGGGAAGAGTTCATATTGTAAATCTAGTTATATTTTATGTGTTTGTACCTCATAACAGCCATAATCAATATCAAAGAAATAATTTCCCAAGACAAATTGTGAAAAAATTATAGGTTGATTCTTACCCTCCAATTTCTTCATTGTGTGATTCATGTGGGCCTTACTATTTACTCAAATTTGATCTGACTTACGCTTATACAACAACCACAGGTGAGAGGAATCGGTAGAAAATTATCCTTAAAATTTGGCCAACTAACCCCTACATAATAACAAGCCATAACTCTCTGGTATATTGACAATGATGATATTTATTTTTTGATGAAACCTAATATCATATTAAATCCTAATAAAGGCATCCTTAAGTTCTCCCTTGACTTTAACATACTTCCTATCTAACTATATAATTTTGATTTTGGTCATTTGTGAAACAATGTTTATTTTTTGGCACACAATAAACGACATTATGTTAGATGATGCACTTGAATCTGCTAGACAGTTACACACATTGAAATTAAAAATCTCAGAGGTGAGAAGAAAAGGTTGGATATGTGATTTTGAGTATGCACCTATACTTGTTGCATTTATGGCTACAGTGATTTCTACTTTGCGTATTTCTTGTGCCTCATCTTTCGACAAGGAGTTTTCAGTAATAACGACCATCCTTTTTTGAGTATCATCGGGGTTGAAACCATCGTTCAAGATCTCATGTTATTGTGGTAATGAATAGATATCAAACATGGAAATGTTTTCTTTTGTTTTCTTCATGTCTTCTATTACATTGAAGTCTAGGGCACGTGGTTTTATCTTGTTCATTGTTCTTTTTGTTTTTCATTCAAACATTTTTTCATTGTTAGGTATTGCGTTAACTATAATGTTATTTCCATTTCAGCTAGATGTTTTGGGTTCATTTTTTGTTGGTTTTTCCACTGGCGTTACTTGGAGTTGGGTCCTTCGGTTTTGGGGTAGTACGAGGAGGAGTGATTTTCCTGGGGGGAATATTATCATCCTTGTCGAGAAATAAACCTTTGATCCATATATTATAATTATTTTTATAAGCATCCTTGATTACCATATTATATTCCATGAATGTATCTCCTATATGCTCATCATCTAATTTTGGACACTAGTCTCATAAAGGCATAGAGAATTCCGGAGGCATATCTTCAGTAGTATCAGTTTGAGTATGTGCAGGGTTTTCATCATTTAAATTTTTTTGATCTAACAATTGATTGATCACCAAGGTCATGGACTTGACCCATTGAGGGAAATGTTTTTTGGATGGTTTTTCTGGCACTGGTAAGAGGAGAAGTTATCATTATTAAAATGGTCTAGGTTGAAGGCCATATGAGGGGGATTGGGTGGTTTTTGTGGACTATATTGTCTCTTAAAGAATAGGTTTTTTAGGTATATAGAGAGGTAGTGAAGGCCATCCAATGTAAGATTTAATAGGTCCATTATATTAATAAATAAGGACCACTATGGTAGTTAGATATAATAAATGTGTAGTTATATATAACAAATGGAAGATGACTTCTTAGAAGGTTCTTCTTCTAGAAGATTCCTCCTCTAGAATGTTCTTAGGTGATGGTAGCACTATATAAAGGGGTTCAAACAATTAATAAGACATGAAGAGAAGTATTGTATATGGAGCTGAAGCTCATGAGGAAGTTTCCCCCTCAAAGAGGAAATTGAACACGAGAGGATCCCTTCCATAATAGGATCCATTGTATGGTGTTAAATTTGCAGAAAAATGGTTCTATATTTGATTTCCTATCAGAAAAAAACCCAAGTTAAAAAAAAAAAAAATCGTTTGAGACAGAGTCCGTGAAGTAAAGTTATTTGCATTTTAAAATCTTAAATTTCCAGGGTTTTTTCCATGGACGATCGTGTGTTTTTTTTTATGTATCTACCATATAGAGATGAATATTACAAAAAAAAATTACATATGTGAGTTCCTCTCACAATTTCTCCAAAATTTAAACAAAATAATCATATAAATCGGAGTTACGAAAGTGAAGATATAGTTGATTTAAAATAAGTCATTTTTGGGGGTTTTCGTGACGACGACGACAAGATCAGACCCATTAGATAATGAATTTTCAGATCTTTCTTTTGGCATATTTTATGTGGCATTTCCAATATATTTTCACTCTCAAACCCTCAAGAATATTCTACACATGATTGATGAATTCAAATCCAAAATGCATGACACATTGCATAAATTTCAAGAAGACATCAGGGATGGTTTTCATAGTATTTATGAGTCATTGGAAAGCATCCAGGAGAAATATAATTTGGTGAAACTCATGGATGGATATCATCAAGAAGTGTATGCTTGGTATGCTCTGGAGGACGATTGTGAGGATTGGTATATGGATAGTTTAATTTATGGGATGGAAACCACTTCCATATTCTATTTGATGACTCTATTCACCCTCAAGTAGAGAAATTCTTGGAGAGTAAACACAATCATTCTTTGTATATTCTTATTCAATTTTATTATTCTCCAGTCGCAGTGAATGCATTTTTAGTTGGTTCTAAATATTTCGATCCACATGACTAGTGTCAATCTTTAGAGAATCATTTTTCAGTTGGTTCCCAAGTTCCAATATATTTAGTATGGAGTTCACATGAGCACTTGGAGATGGGATCGATTTTAACAGTGGGAGTTGAACTACATAAGCATCGTGGCTCACATTTATACATGGGACCTTGGTTCTCTAGTCTTCTTTAGCATTATGGTCCACAATTATCAATGGTACACTAGTATATGGTTTTCCACCCTTATAACAAGAATTTATTAAAACTATTTTCTAACATCCCTCTCTTGCGCGCAATGAGAGAACTTATTCTTTGAGGACACTTTCTTGCAAGTGATCCAGATTATTATACTATTGGACATTTGATTATGATTATGAGGCTTTATGGATTGATGACATGTTATTTTGTTGTATTAACATAGACATGTGCTATTGACTCGGTTTTCCTGAGTTTGCAAGATTTTGGACCTCAGGATTTAAAGACATTGATGAAACCCCTTGGACTCCAGACCGATTCAGGGAGTGGAAAATGGGGGTTTGATTGTTGTATATATGACATTTGTGCATAGGATTAGATGATATGATTATGGATATTATTTCTGACATGATTTGTTGGTGCTGCAGGCTGACGATATCTTGCTGACATGTGGAGTAGAGGGGTCATGCATGACTGCCAGAGACGTTGAGGGAGAGGTGTGGGCATCATCCCTGCCACATTCGACTAGTACTCCCATCGTGGCTCGAACTGTAGGTTAACAATTACATAGTTTGAGAAGACCCATGATGTCATGAGGGAATACTGTGACAATCACTCACGATTATTCTAAGGGGCACGTAATAAGGCAAGGGCCTTATACCTTAAAGGCCCCTAGTCTCCAACAAGATCACCTGGTGGAGTATTGACTCCAGTGGTTTTTGATGATTAGCAAGTCAGTCAAGAGGTGAGCAACACCCTTGGACCACAGAGTGCATCTTGAAGGGTTCGTCGCGCTAGAAAAATAGAATGAGGCGAGTGGCACCCTTGGAGCATGTAGTGTGTCCTGAAGGACACACCACCCAAGGGAAACAGAATGAGGTGAGTGGTACCCTTGGATCACCTAGTGAGTCCTGAAGGGAAAGTCATGTTGTTAAATAATAAATGAAGAAAATTATATGGCCTTAGAACAAATAATGTGATTAGAAAGATTTAAAACAATTTCCCTAATAAAATGTTGCCCAACCTAGGAAAATAACGTCTAGGTCTAAGTGATACTTGTGATAATATATATATATATATATATATATATATATATATATATA
>CBVK0100406490.1:0-11923 GCA_900067695.1 Picea abies | reverse complement strand
TTAAGTTGGGTTCCCAAGGCCTCTTGGAAACTAGTCCAAAATTGTCCAGTAAAAACCGATCCTTCATCAGATATAATCCTCTTAAGAACGCCATTCAGCCTCACAAAATTATGATGAAAACTATAATCCTTGATTTTAGGTGCCTGATACGTTGTACGCAAAGGAATAAAATGAGCATTCTTCGTCAGAGTGTCGACTACCACAAAAATCAAGTCATCTCTCTTTGTCGTCAGTGGAAATCCAACAATGAAATCCATCAAAATAACCTCCCATTTCAATTTTGGAATAGCGTGTGGCTGTAGTAATCCTATTGGATATCTATGTTCAACCTTTACCTGCTGACATTCTAGACATATGGACACATAAAGTAGCAACAACAAAAATACGTGTGGTCTCTGACTAAATTCATCTACCACTCGGTTCACTGTTCCTTTTATGTAAGTAATCTCGAAATTGTACTCGCTAAGAAATTCCAACCAACATCATTGTCACGCGTTCAAGTTGCTTTGCATAAAGATGTGCTGTAGACCACAGTGGTCCATTTTTGGTTCGAATTTTCGTCCAATAAGGCAATGTCTCCAAACTCTCAAGGCATAAACAATGGATAACAACTCCAAATCAGGTGTCACATAGTTCTCCTCATGCCTTCTCAACTTTCTTGATATGTAAGCGATCACTGGACTGTCTTGCATCAAGACTCCGCTTAAGCCTTCCTTAGATGTGTCAGTGCATACCAATAAATCTTCGTCCATGTCCGAGACCTTTAGTATCGGTGTTGTCATCAACAAATCCTTGAGCCTCCGAAATTCCTCCGTGCATTTCTCGGTCTAAACAAAATTCTTGTTCTTCTTCTGCAATTCTGTAATCCGATTTTCTATCTTCGTAAAACCCTCGATGAACCGCCAATATTATCCCGCTAAACCCATGAAGCTACACACTTTTGGGACATTTTTTGGCACAGGACATTCCATAATAGCCTTGATCTTTGCTGGATCCATAGTGATAACTTCATCAGAGATGACATGCCCTAAGTAGTGAATCTTCCATTGATAAAACAAGCATTTATAAAGTTTCCCATACAATTGTTCTCTCGTAGACATTATAGTACCAAGCGCAAGTGCTCATCATGCTCCTCCATCATCCAAGAGTATATCAAAATATCATCAATGAATACTTGGATGAACTTGTCCAAGTACTTGCATAACACCCTGTTCATTAAGCTCATAAATACCCCTAGGGCGTTCGCTAGTGCAAACGGTAAAAAAGTAAACTCGTAATGTCTAAACCTCATCTTAAAGGTGGTATTAGGGATGTCTTCCTCCTTGATCTGTAACTGGTGATACCCTGATCTCAAGTTGATCTTTGAAAACACCATCATGCATTTCATCTGATCAAACAAATCATCAATCCTTGACAACGAATACTGATTCTTGATCGTTGCCTTGTTCAATTGACAGTAGTCAATGCAGAGTCTCCACGACCCATCCTTTTGTTCAATTGACAGTAGTCAATGCAGAGTCTCCACGACCCATCCTTCTTCCATATTAAAATAACAAGTGCACCCCATGGTGAAACACTTGGATGTATAAGTCCTAGGTCCAACAACTCCTTTAGTTTCATTTTCAACTCTTGTAACTCCGGGGTTGACATCTGATAAAGAGTTCTTGCTATCGGTTCAGTTCCTGGTTTTAGGTCGATGGTAAATTCCAATTCCATCTCTAGTGGAATCCCAGGTAACTTACTAGCGGAATCCCAGGTAACTCCCTAGCGAAATCCTAGGTAACTCCTCAGGAAAGACATCCGCAAACTCTCGCACCACTAGAAGGTTTTCTAGACCTTCCGATACTCCCTTCTCGTTTAATGCAAGGATCAAATAAATATTACATCCCTTGCACATGCTCTTCCATAGTTGCAAGGAAGATATGAACCTTAGGGAGACTCCCTTGTTTCGACCTACAATCACGCGTCTTTTTCCCTCGTCATTGACCAAGCTCAATTGTTTCATCTTAAGACACTAAGATCATGACATATAGGTTGGATCTTGTGACAAACTCTCCCAGGTTAAGGCTACATCCTATAACCTTCCCTCCAACCTTTTGTTTGGCTCCCAAAGCCATTTCTACAAAGCTAAACTCGTCTTGTTCGAGTGCCCTTACCTTAATTATTTTTAGTGCTGCACCATAAATAAAACTCTCTGTAGCACCTGGATCTATAAAAATACTAAGGTTCTGGTCAGTGATGGTACCTGACGTCTCGAGCACAGTTGACTGGTGCTCTTCCTAGCAGTTATTCACCATTGCATGAATCCTATGGGCCTTGCCAAAATATCCCATGGTAGTGGGTCCGGTTGATCCAGATGTTTTGGTCCTCTCCACTGGGCAGTCACACTAGTATTATGGCTCTCCACATGTCCATCACCCTTTCTTCGGTCCAGTACTCCTGGTACCTGAAGTAGAAGCTGACAACCCACCGGCCTGGAACCCTGGTCTATTCTGCTGAATAGGCCTAAACTGCTGTTGTTGCGGTTGACGTTGTTGATGGTGCTGTGGTCCTTGGTAAGGAGTCTGTTGTTGAGGCGCTGGTCGCAAAGGTGTAGTGAAGGTGGATCCTCTTGGAGTGCCTCAATACCTTGGTGCATGCCTAAATGGTGTCTGATGCTACAACTCACTAGATGACACCTGTCTCGCTAGTCTAGCTGGAGTCATGCTCTGAGCCCCATTGATAAGGTCCTCCTCTACTATGAGGGCCTTGTGGACAACATCATGCAAGGTCTGAGGCATCAAAATCCTCACCTTTGCACATATGCTGATGTTAAGGCTGAACACAAACTTTTTGACCTTAGGTTTCTTGGTATTCAGGTGAGGAGCGTACTGAAGCAGCTCCATGAAATGGGCCTCGTACTCGGGAACCATACGACCACCCTGTCACAAGACGTTGAACTCGTTGAGCTAATGCTCAATGAATTCCTCAGATAGATACCTCTCCTGGAATTGTTCCTCGAACATTTCCCATGACACGTCTTCGACTTCCATGTTCAATGCGGACCTTCATGTTGGAGGCATAGTCATGAAGTACAAAGCACATCGCACTATTCTCCAACCATATCTTGGCGGCTACACCATCTGAGGCACCAAATAACTCAGGAAATTTAACCTTCTCGAGTTCGCAGTGAATGCTACCAGTACCAACCGTAGCGCGCGATGGACCCTTAGGAGGTGCTGGCGCCTTGGCCTCATCTCTATCCAAAAGACTGATCAGTGCCTTAGACATTCTCTGGAAGGACCTCATAAGCCCAACCACATCACCCACAACTACATGTTCCTTCCCAACAACATGTTTGTCTCCCTGGGGGTTAGACCCCTTAGGCTTGGATGCTACTGGGGGCGTCGTGCTTCCTTCCCTAGAACCCTGTTTTCTGCCTCTGCGACATCCTCTGACCATGATTACCTGCACAAATACAAATAATTTTAATTAGCGATATTTTATAATCAAGTATCTAATCAATGGAAGCTATATTGATCCCAAGTTGCTGGTCGAACCGGCTTTGATACCATATGTAACGGCCCCATCGTTACGACAACATGCAATGCATAATAAGAGAAATATTATATATGTATATATTTTTATACGCAGGAAAGTATAAAATACCAATCAATCAATGCAACTCAACGAAGAAAACAACGCACGCATATCAGGCGACAGAAAACATAACGACCAAGCACACTAGCACATCATGCAGTTGGACGTAACATACGACAATCAATCAGGCGAAAAATAAAAAAAAAATACCTGCCTGTCCTACCCTGCAAGGTTAGGACCTCCATGACACATAAGCAACACTTAAGCCCAGTTTCCCATCGATTTTGACCATTTAAGGTCTCAAGGCTGGCGACTATTATGAGGAACAAGGAGGTGTCTACATCTCACCTGACACAAGCAAGACAAGACTACTAAGCTAAGGAAAATCACAAAAAAAAGTTACAGATTAAGGTGCAAACATCAATTCCAATATTGACCATCATCATCACGAAGCACAAGACCCAAGGACCGATTATCATACGCACTTATCGATCATTGTGTGCAATGATTCAATCATGAGGAATCATGTGCCCATATGGAGACAAGGGCGATTGTAACTAAGGCACAAAAAAAACCATTCCAAACCTTCAATCATGACACAATCGAATGCGCCAGAAGTCCAAACTTAAACTGTTGACCTCATGCATAAAATAAAAAGGGGAAGCACTCTATTCAATCAAGCTAGGCGAGGCGCAGGGTAACTATACTCAACACATGGTTCAAATTTGCAAATCTAGACGTATCTCATTACCATTTTACCATCATGATACTATTCTAGCACAAAGGGTCATACCGTGACCAAAAATAAAATAAAAACGCGTAACGATACTCCCTACTTTCCTTAAAATAAAACAATGCTTCCTTATGTTCTTTTCCTTAAGACAACCCCTTAAAACACCTTAAATAATTGAAGTATCATAATTAATAATGAAAGTTTACAATTTCATACGGGGATTTCATTAACAACATCATCGGTTCAAATGTTCCTTAATTAGATCCCAGTCGCAAGGACAATTAAACTATTAAAAGCGTTAACACAATAATCACAATTATACAATTAAAACTGTTGCAATACACTTGAAATTATTGTGAGATGAAAATCACAACAATATAATTAAACAGTTAAAACTAAGCTTAACAATCGTAATCTTAACAATTATATCACTGCATAACGATCATAATCATGACACTCACAACGATGCATAACATTCCTATTTATTGCAGTAGTAATTAGTTAATTTAAGAATAACCATAAATGCATAATGATCACCAACTGAAATCTTATCCTCCCTAATTATTGCAACAATGATCATACTAATTTAAGGATAGCAATCATTACATAAAGGTCACCATCTAAAATCATTTATTTCCTAGTTATCACAACAATGATCAAATAAATTAAGGATAACATCATTACCAAGGATTACCATCTAAAATAATTTATTTCCTAGTTATCACAACAACGAACATAGAAATTTAAGATAGCAGTCATTACATCAGATTTCCATATAAGTAATATCGTTCCTAATTAACACAACATTGATCAATAAATTAAGGATAACATCATTACCAAGGATTACCATCTAAAATCATTTATTTCTTAGTTATCACAATCATTACCAAGGATTACCATCTAAAATCATTTATTTCTTAGTTATCACAACAACGAACATAAAAATTTAAGATAGCAGTCATTACATCCGATTTCCATATAAAATCATATCGTTCCTAATTAACACAACAATTCACTTTTAAACACGGTTGACCTCGCGAAGATTTTAATTGATTTCTTCTTTCCCAAAGAGCAATTTAACGGTTACGCAAAGGCATCCAGGATCTAAAGAACGCAAAATTCGGACATAATGCAGAGGGCATAAGCGTGGTCATCAATGAGGATACATACAAATCAAGATTTGTGGGGGTGAAGGACGCAATCAAGGGTCATCAATGAGGATACATACAAATCAAGATTTGTGGGGGTGAAGGACGCAATCAAGGGAGTGAAGGGCAATGGCTGAAGCTGAGCGGGAAGGAGGCTGAGTTTCCCTCTGTGACAGATTGATTCTTACCTTAACCAGGAAGGTTGGTGTGAAAAGAGATATTGACAGACAACAGAGGGTCTGAGTAAGGCTAAGTCTCATCGGGGAGAAACTGAGCAAGAAAAAAAACAAACAGAGAGAGTCTCCATAGTCAGAAGGAAACGATAAGGGACAAGGAAACGTGAGGCCAATCTTAGGAATTTTAGAGGTTCCAAGTCGCTGTATCATGGTGTTAAGACATGCTTTAAACCACATGACTTTCCCAATCGTTTTGTTAGTCAGCCAAGGAATAAAACCAACGCTTACGATTTTTACTATCCCTAAGGTTGAGCTTGTTTACCCAACTTAATTGCTATAAACTGTGTATATTCTGGAAGGCTTCGAAAGGGTTGTTAAGGATTAAGAGGGTGGCGTTGATTCTTTCCTTCCTAACTATTATTGTGTTTTGGCGATTTCTCTTCTGCCCCCCAATCGGTTATTACGATCAAGGCGGGGTAGTCCTTTTAAACTCCCCACAGTGGACCTCGATCGAGTCTATAACGTGCTAAACAATCATCTAGAATCATCAGAAGGAAGTTCATGCTGGGCCAAAGGGGGCGCCTAGCCATTCTTAAAAGATATTGAATTGTGCTCAAGAGATCACTAAGTGGGTAGTACCAAGAGGGCTGCATCCCAACCCTGTCACCAAGGAAAATAGCCAGAAGTGTAAAGCAGAAAATCAAGGAAGAGATAGGTTCTACTGTAAGGAGGATGGTCCAGAATTTGAGACTTCCAAGGAGTTAAAGGACAACAAGCTAGATAAAGAAACATGGGCAGATGTTCAAGTTTACCCATTTTTTTTGTTTGCTTTGTACAAAATTTACATGATCTCATAATTTAAAAGGGCGCACAATTTTTCTCCATCCCACAAGAAGGAGGTGCAAAAATTAGAACATAATAATGTCAACTCATCAATGAGGACGCGCACTGAAAAAGAAAAACTAACCACACATATCCTTGTTTCCCTTAAACCATAATCTAGAATTCATCACCCTGAAGCTCCAATGAAGTCGGAGACCCAGTACAAGTGCAACAACTTATTAAACGAAATACACTACAATATTCATCATTAATAATAATCATTTATAGAAAATTTGACTGAAATACAATGAAAATTTATACGTGCTTATCGAATTCGAAGGAGAAGAACTCGTAGTCGTTGTCTCACACATGCGCTCCATCCAAATCCTGCTTGCCAACCACTAAGACCTCACCAGTACCTCCCAACCAATGCTAGGGGTACTCTTCTTCCCCCTGAGCCCCCTGAGCTGCAAAGGGGACACACACACAATACCATAGAATGGTAGCTCCTAGCTCACCTCGCAAGGTCGAGCTACCACTCGTTACCTGAGCTGGGTATCCCAACTCCCACAAGAGAAATTCAGTCAAGATAAAATTCTGATAGCGTAACCTTACGCAAACCAGATGTGATCCATACTCCTCCTCTGCGATCCTTTTTATAGATTTTTCAAGTGATTAGTTTCCCAAACCCTCATTAGATTCTTTTTTTTTTCATTTATTTAATTAGAAAAAACCTCCGCCATACACATGTCGCTCGATCCTCTAGTAGCACCAAAAAATCAATTTATTAATTAATTAAATTTGCCTATTTCCCTCACCCACCTAAAAGAGTTCCTAAAAACGCTCCTCGGTGTCCCATTATTCCATTATAATTCTTATATGACTTACGCCTTACAAATCCTAGTTGAGTTAATATATAAAATGTTCCAAAGGCTAGATTCCTTACTAAGTTAGACATTCCCCTTTTTCTTTAAGTTTCCCCTTTTCTTTAAGTTTCCCTTTTTCTTTAAGTTTCCTCCTTTTTAACTAAGTTCAGAATTATCAAGTTTAGACAAACAACCATTTAACCCCTTTTAATAATTAAACCTTCATTAAATTTTTTACTTTAATTAATAGAGCTTGAATTTTCTTTACCTCCTTCTTGTTTATGTCTAATTAGTTTTTTTTTGTTCAGAGGTTCTACTTAGACCTAGGTTTTAAATTCACTAGGATTGGCGACAGTTCTTAAGGGAAAAATTTGTTATTAAACTTTACTCATCTCGTTGTTGGCCCTTGGTTATGGAATAAAGTGAAGGTTAAGGAAGAAAGGTGAAGTACGAACTATGTGGAAGACACATTTTCTGAGATTGGGTCGAAGTGGTCAAAGAAGCAGAAAAGAAGGAGCGAAGTAAGGGAAAGCGAGCCGTTGAATGAGAATATCGAGGGAGATAGATCAACAAGGAATATGGATCGTGGAAAGCTTAGCAAATGGAAAAATCCACCAAGAGACGCTTTGGAGCACCTCACGGGAGAGAAGGAAAGACATGCTGGTGAAGCCCTGAAAACACGGGTCAAGTGGACCTAGGGTTTTAGACACCTAGGGTTTTGGATCTAGGGTTTTGACACCTAGATGTTGTCATGAAATGTATAAATAAGGACCTAGATGAGAGAAGAGGGGTTGGTCATGGTTAGATATTTGTTGCTCGTTCTAGGTTGTTGTTGGTCATTGTGGGTTAAGAGAGTGAGTATTGTTGATTGTGTGAGAGATATCTTGTAAGTGAGCATGTTCTTGGATTGAAATATCTTCAGCTTGGTGCGAAGATCAACCCTGTAGCTGGGTGTGCAGGGAGGGGAGAGAAAGAGAGAGAAGGAGAGAAAGAGATCTACAAGCTAAGTGCGCAAATAGAACTGTATGTTTCCATATAATATATCAAGAAACACAATTCTATGGACGTAGCCCTAGGGAGAGGGTGAACCACATATATCTTGTTGTTCTATGTGGTTGATGTTGTGTTATTTTCTTTCTGTTATATTGTTGATGCATTGTTGTGTTAGATATGAGATATAACTGTGCAAAGTAGGTTTAATCTTGGTAAAGGATAAATATATCTTTGTGTGTTTTTCTTTTGGATCCACTTGCATTTCCTCTAGTTGTAGACACCTGTGTCCTGCAACCCCCTATTTCTACTTCAGGTGAGACTGCATCTGCTTCGCAGGTGTTGCCGAAAGGGCTAGTTGTTAGGGCTTGTTGGTACATTGTTAGAGTTGAACCTTGGGTTTGGCCCTGTTCCAACAAATGGTTCCGTTGCCAGGACCGAGATATTCTTGAGGGAATGTCAAGGTGGTTTCCATCAAAGAAAAAGATTCAGAAGTGGATAGAAGAACAAGAAAAGGACTTCGCTGAAGCCCAGAACAAGAACCCTAATCTTAGTACAGAGGACTGGTTGGGAAGGTATATCTTTTCTGATATACACGAGATTTTATTTGGAGGAATCCATAAGGATATATACGAGTGGTTATCCAGACTAGCAGATACCCAGTTTGAAGTCAGATCTAGACCACCCATGGTTTGGACGTCAGCGTTGATCAAGAAGTTCAAGAGAGTTGATAACTCTGTGTCAAGAGCAGTATATCATTGGTTTGATGGCACCATTGGAGGGTACATCACTGAGTTTTCTATTGACAGAGTAGAGTCATATAGCCAAGTAGAGAGATATTTCTTTAAGGGGCCTAGAGGAAATTTTTTACACTTTTTGAAGTTGAATATCAAGATGCTATTGCATGAGAAGAACATCTTGAGGATCCAGTAGTTGGTTAGATTGAAAATCTAATGTTCAATAAATCAGACAGTGACAACGACACAGAGGTTGGACATACGTACAATGGGATAAATTTCAGAGAGGTTCCTCTGGTAAACATGTTTGAGCAGACTCATGAACCACTAGTACAAGATGAAGGGTTCTACAGTGGAGAAGAAGAAGATTTATTGAATGAGGAACATTCAGAGTCCGCTAGGGTAGAGAAAGGGAAGACTGAAGAACCTCGTTGAGAAGAACCAAAAACTTCAGGAACTGTGCCGACTTCCGAAGTAAGTACTACTACTCCTCCTTTTGTTTTAGCAGCATTAAGTAACCAAAGAAGCCAGAGTTATTAGAGCACTATTACCAACAATCCAGTACATAATCAGTCAAGAAGCCTAGGAAGATCTATGGCAGATGAAATTTGTCTACCCTTATTTAGGGGAGATGGATCTAAAGATCCTAATCAACACTAGTTCTTACACAAATCCGTATGGAGTATTAAGAAAGTCAATGATGAAGCTGTTAAGAGAGATCCGTTTAGTACTACCTTAAGAGACCGCGCATTGAGCTGGTGCATGAATTTTGTAAAAGGAGTTGCACAACCTAAAACGCTAAATGACATCAAGACCGCATTGAGTGCAGAATTCAAGAAACCCAAGTCAGAGTCACAATGAATTACAAAACTAAAAGAAATCAAGCAGAGAGTAGTTGAACCTATTTGGGAGTTTGATCAGAGGTTTAAGACCTTGACAGGCTGTCTAAGTTTTCAAATCCCAGACGAGAAAAAAAAAGGAATGGTTCATTATTTCCCTCTTTCCACACATAAAAGTTCCTCTGATGCAACAAAAGGTTGCTTCACAGGCTGAGGCATTGGAGATTTCCATGAAGCTAGAATCAACCCCTATGGGGCTGAGGCATTGGAGATTTCCATGAAGCTAGAATCAACCCCTATGGGAGAGTCCAGCTCAGGTATGAGTCAAATTTTGAGTCAGTTAACTAGCTTATCTTTGTAGGTCGAAGATATGAAGAAAGACAAGGAAAAAGATACAAGAGAAGACATCAGGTGTATCAGATGCAAATCAAAAGGCCATGACAAGGAGCATTGTCCCCTGTTTAATGAATACTTGACCTCTGGAGCTCCGAGCCCTTTGAAGTAGGTTACTCTACCCTGGTGCGAGGTATGTAGAAATAAGCATCGCCCTGGTGAATGATATTACATGCAAAAATATGTCCAGACACCTACCAACCTTTTGGTGAATGATATTACATGCAAAAATATGTCCAGACACCTACCAACCTTTACTGCACATTCTGTAAATCTATGGGACATGATGAGAAGAATTGTATGGCTTATGATATTTTTCATGAAAGGTCAAGAGATACATATAGAATTCAAGGAGAGATGCAACAGGAGGGAAGTGCTACATAGTTTAACTCCCTAGGAAGAGGAAACTTTAACCCTCGCAGTGGATTTAGAGGAAAAGGATGAGGAGGAGGCATGGGTCGAGGTTGCTGTTAGATCATTTGTTATAACTGCACACAACCAAGACACTTGGCAAGGGACTGTCAAAACCCTTGTACCACTTGCAGCTATTGCAACTCATTCGAACATGTTATTGAAGATTGTCTAATATTGTTAGCCAAACTTCAGGAGAGATGAGGAGGAAACTAGAAAGTACAACTAATTTCAACAAAACCTCGCAGAGAGGATCCCAGAGTCCTTGTTATCAGTAGAGGAGGCGTTGTTACAGGAGAATACAGGGTGACTCCAGAAAATACTGCAGAGGGATCAAGGGTCAGGAGAGAAACAAAGAAGACACATGACTTTGATCCAAGGAAACAAAAGCAGACGTTTGAAGAGGCAAGAAAAGTATTTGGAATAGATCAGGATTCCTCATCAAAGACATAACCATAAGTAAGAGAATGTGGAATGCCTCTAGCATTCAATTAGTCAATTGTGCCTGGAGATGGAAAAGAGGTAAACAAGATTATCAGTTTCTTGTATACATTTATTGAGTTGATTAAGGATGAAAGAGCCATACAAGAACTACAACACTTGATCAGACAGTATGATCTAGGGAAGGTAGATTCTTTACTGAATAGAGCAGTACACCAAGTATCCAAGAAAAGAAGGAAAAACAAGAACTACACCTGAATGCTCAGATTGGAGACTATGACATAGATTATGTGGTCCTTGACTTAGGGTTAGAAGTCAATGTTATGACGAAGAAGACTTGGGCATTGGTGGGAAAACCTAAGATGATTTACTCCCCTATTAGGCTCAGGATGGCTAATTAGTAGGAAGTAAGCCCCTTTGGAAGGCTAGAGCATGTCCTTGTGGACATCGACGGGGTAAGAACATTTGTAGACTTCGAAGTAATTGAGATAGTCGATGATAGATGTCCTTATTATGCGCTGTTAGGAATTGATTGGGATTTCAACAATTATTTTGTGGTTGACTTAAAGAAAAGAAGAATGACATTTGAAGGTGATGGCCTTAGGGTCATTGCACCTCTGGATCTTGATGAAGGTCGTAGATACACAAAACCCATCATAGAAGAAGACCACACATACGAGCTAGAAAATATCTATAAATTGACAGCAAGACAACATGATTACATTAATCCTACAACAAATGGGAATTTAAGCTGGCGAAGTGACAATGCATGTTCATCAGACTCAAAA
>CBVK0100406478.1:0-11506 GCA_900067695.1 Picea abies | reverse complement strand
CAAAGGAAACTCGCGAAATTCTGTTAACCGTTAGATCTCTGGAAGTTGTGTAGGGTTTAAGTACTAGTGTGCAGAGGAGGAGTTCCGAGAGGAGTCATCGGGATTTTACTCATCGGAGATTCCAGGGATGTAGAATCGTTGCATCAGGAAGTTGCGATCCGCGATATCCCGACAGATGCTCAGAATCGTCCAACAACAGGGACACGTGACAGGAGATCCCGAGGAGTCGGGAATCGGGAATAGAAAGTCCCGTGCACATGACAACGGGAATCGCGATATCCCAATACGCAATCCGACGGGGTTAAGGACGTAGTGGAGGACAGGTGTTGGGAAGTCAACCCTCACAGGAGTCAACACCAAGTGGCATCGGGGACCAGGAGTCGGGGATCCATGAGGTGAGTGGATCACGACCTCGTAAGTGCTGATTTCTCGACAAAGAAATCCCCGACAGGAACAACAAAGCATTGGTCATTACCCATCAGGTTTCGATGATTCAGAGAGATAGGGATTCGTGAACATGAAACTCACGATCACGCGAGTTCCTATTTTCCGATACAACAAGGGAGATCATAAGGAGAGAGTTGTGGGTGAAGAATTCCCGATAGGGAATTAGAAGAGCATTTCAGCTCTTTGGGCCGAAGGAAGGGAAGGCCCTTAGGAAGCGGACGTGCCCGGTGGCACGTTTGCATCACTTAACAGACTCTCTAATCCCCTAGGTTCCATATTACAACTTCATCCATTCCTTCAATGATCTATCAACTTCATATTTTTTTCTCTTTGTACATGGGAAATAGAGATGTGAGATAAAGATGTTGTAATTGCTTGATTCCATGGATCATTGTATGAAGCATGGAATTTAAAAAAAAATATCCTTTCATTCATTGGATCACGAGGAGGGAGTTCCCATGAAATTAAATTTCAATAATTCATTTTCGAAGAGAAGGGATTAAAACCAATTTAACGTTTATGAGTTCACTATGGTTGTTTATAGATTAACTGGTTCCATCCTTGAAAATAAGGAAATGATTTGAGAAAAATAATAACAGTCCCCCATCTCCTCCCTTAGGTGGACTGCCTCGAGAGGCTCCATTGAAAAATTCCTAGGGAGTTTGAGTGTCAATATTAATATCATAGTTTGAGTATGATGAGGGATGTAGGAGATTTGAGCAAATACACTTAAAATATTGAGACTTAGGGAAGTTCATTTGAAAGGAAATGTGTCATTTTCCTAATTATTTTGTATATTTCTTGCTAGATAAATTACCCAAGCCTAGGTTAGGTCCAAGAATTTGTAATATTTTGTGTCCTTATCTTTATATCATTTCCTTAAAGCTTATTCAACTAAATCCCCTTGTTATTTTTATTTCTTGGAGCAGTCTTGATGCAAAAATGATTCCCCTTGTCATTCACCAATAAGTAGTTTTGTGACCTCAATTTGGGAAAATCCACATATGTAAAGTAAATGATGGTTATCCCTCATGTAGTGGAGACTTGGTGCCCATATCTCATAGGGATGAATTTTCAAATCTAGATTGATCATCATAGTCTAAGGTACTTCCTTGAACAATGGTTGTCTTCACGAGTCAATCATAATTGGGTCACCAAGATGGTAGGGTATGATTATGAGATCATATATAAGAAGGGTGAAGAAAATGTTGTGGATGATGATCTATCCAGACAATTTTAGGAGGATGGATCATTTATTTCCTCAACCTTACCAAGTCCGAGATGGTTTGAGTAATCCTAGAGGAAATGAATAGAAAATAGTACGTTAAGGTAGTTGATACAATGAATTTAGATAGATTCCAACCCACCTAAAGGTTATACATGTAAATAAGATACATTTTGGTATAAAGGAAACAATGTACTAGTAAAATATTTGTCCCTATATTAGAGGAGATACATCCATCATCAATAGTAGGTCACTCTACCTTTCATACAACCTATGAAATAACTAAGCTCTCATTCTTCTGTGATGATATGAAAAGAGATATCTAGGACTTTGTAGCATCCTATGACACTTTCCAAAGAAACCACGAAAATAAAATTAATATACCAGGGGCATTGAAATCACTACCAATCCCAACACATACATGGATAGACCTCTTAATGGAATTTATCAAGCGACTACCAAAAGTAGGTAACAAATTAGTCACCATGGTGTTTGTCAACTATATTTCAAAAGATGCTCATTTTTGTGCCCTAGCTCATCCTTCCAGTCCTTCCTCAATTTCACAATTCTTCACAAATCATATTTTTAAGCTACATGGTAATCTCACTTCCACTATCTTAGATCGAGACCCACATTCACCAATAAAATTTGACAAGAGATATTTAGACTTCAAGGTACAAATTTTCATATGAATAGTACATATCATCCTCAAAATCATGGTCGGATAGAAGTGGTCAGCAAGTTCTTAGAAACCCATTTTAGATTATTTACTTCTAAAAAGATGCACAGGTGGGCACAATGGCTTCCCCTTACTAAATGGAGGTACAATACCACTTATCATGAAGCTACCAAATTGACATTATATGAAGTTGTTTATGGAAAAACCCCCATCTTAGTGGAATCATATGTACCAAGAACCTCCAAGGTTCGTGCAAAGTTATTGTAGTACATGTAATGAATCACACTAGAAAAGGAAATATAATATATATCCTCAAGGAGAACTAGGTTATGACACAAAATTAAATGTAACAATAGGTTGAACAACATATATCCAAACAATATTTTGTTGAAGGGGATAAAGTGTTTCTTTACCTATAACCTCATAAATAAATATCACTCAAAGACAACATTTCCCGAAAGTTATATCCCAAGTTCTATGGTCCCTATCAGATCATACAACGTATTATAGAGGTCACCTACAAGCTATCTCTCCCAACACTCCGATATTCATCCAATATTTCGTGTCTCCTATTTATAAGAAGGTTGTGGGATAAAATTGAAAAGTGGAGACCAACCTAATATAAAATCAGAAAGAAGGTTCCATTTTCCTCCATCCAAAAGCATTATTGGATACCAGAGAGTCTCAATTGCGCTAGTGTGTGATTAGGGAAGTATTCATCCAGTGGAAATATATGAAACTAAAAGATGCCACGATGGAACTGAAAATCATTTTATAGTAATTTTCTCACCTTCCTCCTTGAGGACATCACTTGATTTGAAGGGGGAGGTAATTCTAGGGTCCTACCTTGAACCCCTTACTTAGGATAATTTATTAAAGTATGATGCCTTATTGAATACATCCCATTAAATAGTTACTTCATAGTCACTCATAGTAAAAGGGGTCCTTTATCTTAATAAGGCCTAAATTATTTAGTAGGCCCTCATTATAAGTGGGGCCATAGGTAGTTAACATTCTCCATAGACAACTATATATTGATTAGAAGGTTATGTAATTTTTTGTTAAGAATTGTTATTGTCTTTGAATATTTTCTCTATTTTTACTATTAAGATATCTTTCTCATGCTTTATGTTTTATGTGTGTATGTTCTTTAATATTTTAATGCATTTTATGTGACTTCTCTGAAGTTTTGGAATTAGGTACAATGCACACGTTAACTAAAAATGGTAAAGTCAAGACATCTACACATTACAACATTAAGCAACACTCCTAAGGTACTATTAGGAGTTTAGTTCAACTCCATCTCCTTAGAATAAGTCGTAATTCAAATGCTTTATTTTATTGTGAACATAATTTACAACTATTTTTATTTGCATGGTTTGAAATAAACTAAATATTTCATTATTCTCATTCTCCTAATTCTTTGAGATTTGTATTTTCTTTGAATTTCTCTTATAATATCAAGGAAATAAATCAGTTAAATATGTTATTATAAAATAAATCAGTTAAATATGTTATTATAAAATAAATCAGTTAAATATGTTATTATGAACATTAGCAGTAAGTTTTCTTACTCTTTCCTTTAAGTGGTATTGATATTATGCTTAGTTTTGTACACGCCCATGATTCAATAATTGATTTGAGTATGGTAGATCTAAGTTGTTTATATAACGATGTTAATGCATTAGTTTGTTTCCCTTTTCTTCGATAAATACAGCTTAACGAATCATTTATGAAGAGTAAGGATATCTCATGGGTTACTCTTCCATGTTCTATCCAAGTGATCTATTTGAGAGATTCAAGTTTTACAATAGGTAAGAAAAAATAAGAAAATTATATTAAAAAACACAATAAGGAGAGGAAGTTGAATTTGTGACCATAAAGATTACAAGAATATGTGACAATAAAAATTACATTTTAGTGTACAAAATATAAATGGGAGCACGGGAATATTTTTTTCAAACAATAATGACAAGTCCCTTATGACTTAAAGTTCCCATATAAAATATATGCGTTTAAAGACTTGCATCTTGTGGACAGTACCTAACACTTCTATGTAACTACCACATTAAGCTTTTACGTAATAATTAAATTTTATTTATTTATTTAAATTTGAAATTTGAAAACATTATCTATATAATTTTTATTATTTAAATTATTAATTTTGAAAACATTATAACTTTCTAACTTTAACTTTGGTATTATGACCATATATAAAGTGAGAAATTTATATTCTTACCATGCATTTGGTGAAAACGTAAAGACTATGTACACTCACTGAACGAAACATAGGAAAATACTTCCCTATAATGGGGGCAAGGTTCAAGATATGTAGTCGTCAAATTTGGACCACAATAGTCAGCTTAATATGTGAAAACATATTGGCATGGTAAAAATTTATAATAATAAAAAGTAGAATTATAGAATATTTATATAAAAATACTATTTTTTTCCTTTAATTTAATTTACTTTGTGAAAAAGTATTAGTATTTTCACTTAATATGTCAAAAAATATTGGCATGATAAAAGGTTACAATAATAAAAAGTAAAATTATAGAATTAATATCTATATAAAAATAATATTTTTGTCATTAAATTAAATTTAATTTACTTTGTGAAAAAATATTTATATTTTCTACTCATATAGGAAAAAAATAAAACCCTTTAAAGATGAATATATTGCATCATATATACACTTGGTGGGGGCATTGAAAAAACACCCCTCCCTAGATAATCACCGCCTAATGACCAAACAAATGAGTAATATTATTTAAAAACTAAGTATTATTATAAACATCCATAGATATAAAATTAAGAGAATGACTCTCTATGAAGAACTAGTTTAAGGGTGACTCTATGGAGGCACCCAAAGTTTTGGGTTCAATTTTGCGCGCGTACAAATGAATTTGTGCGTGCTCATTCTATAGCTTTGCGTGAACCTTAGGAAATGCACGAGGAATGGCCTAGAGTGCACACGAGACTAAGTTTGTCAATAACATGCTAATCTTAAATACCACCAAGTACATGTGGGTCTGATTTTTTTCAGTTACGCTAGAAATCAAGAAGCTTCCTGCCAGAATCAATATATGAATCATCGAGAAATCTTTTTGAATGATTACTGCTAGCATGATAGAAAGACATGGGACAACCATAGAAAAATATATCCATGCAATTAAGATTTCCCTCGATGCAGAAAGTCTATGTGGACCATTGGTAGAAATTTGAAGTGTGTGAGGTAGTTTTATCTAACAAACAAGTTAAGTAAAGCAGAAAGAGAGAACACTCCCCAGTAGAGAAAGCTATAAAATGAATCTTTAACATCAGAAATAGATCTAGAATTTATGAGTTGACTTACCTATCAGTATCGAGCTCACTTGGATCCTTTTGTATTGTTGTAATGCTTGGAATATAGTCTTGTGTCTATTTTATGTCTGAGTTTTGAGCAAAGGTGCATTGTGTAACATGTTTTAATTCTGAGGTTTTATATAGCAAAGATATGAAGTTCTATGGCTATCGTAAGTGTTTATCCTACACAATGTCTATCTCTGACATGATGTAATGCTTCTAGTAATAAATATATGACAATCCTGATTCATTTTGTGTCTATTATGTATGATTTGAAAATGTGTGTGTATTTCTTTAATTATTGGTCCTAATAGTTTATTAGACGTGAGTTACATTGATGCCAATTGCAGTGACTTTTCACGTGTTTAATCCTTCATCCTTGTCAGAAGACCCTATGGTATCTGTGATCCTCTCTGCATCTCGGGTGAGACCTTCCTCGGCCTTGGATGATGATTGATATATCGATGCTTTGGTGTTTTTGTTGGAAAACTATGGATGAACCTTGGGTCTAAAACTGCTCAACGTTAAGAAGTAGGAGACATGCACAAGTGTGGACAGAAAGTGCCCAATAAATGGTTTCATTTCTGGGGCATTAAGTCTTTTTTAGATTGATGAAGGAAAGGAAAAATGAGTTGTCATCCTTCTAAGGAGGATATTCAAAACTGGATAGAAGTGAAAGAAGATGAGCCTTCCATGCAAGAGACACAAGGATTGAGGGTGAACGTGAAGGAATGGAAAAACATATATACTTACTCAGATATGCACGAGCTCTTCTTCATGGAATTTCCTTGTTTGTTTCATAAATGGGTAAAGAGGTTAGCAACTATCAATTCGACTGCATTTCTATTGGAGACAATAGTTTGGGATCAAACCACGCTTCATAGGTTGAAGATGCTAGATAACGTGTGGAGTCAGGTTATTGATTTTTGGTTTTCTTGAGTGAAGTAAGGATACATTATTAAGTTTGTTGTAGAATATAGTGATTCTTTCAACAAGGCTAAAAGAAAGTTTGAAGAAGGTCCAAGGAAGAAAATGCTAGAAGAGATTACACTTTGGATCAAGATGTTGTTTGTAGAGAGAAGAATGATGTTCATGGAACCTGAGAGAATGGTCGAGTAAATGCCCTAGTGTTGGGGGGGGATTATTTGGAAAATATGGGGGAAAAGGAGCTAGAATATGGATCCATTCAGGAGGACCCAATAAGTTATTGAGATGAGGTGAGGTGTGGAATGGACCTGAAAGAGCATAGGAGGAAAAGAGCCAAGAGGTATGCAAGAAGAGTTGAGATAAAAAGTAGAGAGGAAGAAAAAGGTGGAAAATAATTAGTCAGGAGTGCACGACGAGGGGTTGGGTCCATTATGATGAGAACATAAAATGCACCAAGTGGTAGTGTAGGTGTGGATGTTGTACCATACTAGAGTATAGGAGGGGATACACCCACAAAGAAGCATGTCATAGAGGAGATGGTGTTTAGTAGTGATATTAGTATGGAACTAGGTGACGAGGTCCGCACTCCTTGGATGTTGCCTCATGTCGCAACATTAGAGGAAGATGAAGTGAAGAGTAGTAGTGTATAGATAAAAATAGAGGATGTCATGCAAAGTATTCTCTTATTGATTGGAGAGAGCGATTATGCGCAAGGTGGCAGTGCACATATATGATCGGGAGACAACACATAGATTTGTAGTGTGGATGTCAGCCCATAAGATAGAGTGTGCATTTGTGGTGCACAACTAGAACAAGAGGGAAGGTTGTAGAATGTTGGTGCACTAGAAAAAGAGGAATATGGAGGCTCCCCTAATGGTGAGGTATATGAATTGACAGTAGTGGATGGTATTGCATGGTTCCAAGTAGATAACTCTTTGGGTCACCTCACAAGAAGTTTCATAAGAATATGGACTTAACCCTCCTTTGTACAAACCCCCTTGCGCATTTTTAATCAAGAAGAAAACATATTATATAGTAAGATATTGGAGTCGAAGAAAGAGAAGAAGAAAGAAGTGATGAGACAAGTGAAGAAGAAGGTGAAATCATAAATACTTTACCCCAAGAAATAATGGTGTGGAAAGGTCTAGACAATATAAATAAGAGAAGAGGAACCAATTCCAGTTCATACATGGAGAATCAAGATAGTTCACTGATGTTTCTCATTTTCCATGGATCAAGTAAGGATTATGTAGAGAAATATTGGTTCACCTGTGAAGCAATATGGTATGTAAAGAGAGTTACGGATGACGTGGCTAAGATCGTGCAACTAGAGACTACATTCAGGGATAGAGCCTTGACATGGCACATGAAATACAAGGATATTGTTCTAGTGCGACATGAAAGGTCCCTAGAAAACATTAAGCAATATCTACTTAGGGAGTTTCAAAAGCCTAAGTCAAAATCCCAATGCATTAATGAAATCAAGGAGATCAAACAAAAGGAAGGAGAAACCATCTAGGACTATGACCAATGATTTAAAATATTGTTGGATAGGTTGACGTTCCAAATCCAGCATGTGAAACATAGAGAATGGTTCATTGTGGATTTATTCCTCTATATTAGAGCCATGCTCACCTAGTAAAAGGTGATGACTCAGGAAGAGGAAGTTGAGATTGCGATGCACTTGAAAGCTACATATGGAGGCATAGAGACATCGGTTAGGTAAGTGCAGGTTCAGTCACAATTGACCAACCTAATGATACAAATACAAGATATGGTAAAGAATAAAGTCATGAATGAGAACGTATGGTGTATTACATGTCGTTCTGAGGGGTATCGTCGAGACCTGTGCCCTATCCTTCCAAATTATGTGGCAACAACTCCGACAAGTCCATTTCCATATAGAGAGTCAAAATAGTGTTAAAGATGCAGGAAGTGGGGCTATGTGCCACCCTACTATCCCACACTGCAGAAATACTAGAAAACAACTCACACTCCATTTTGCGAGTTCTCTAATTTTTTCATCCATGATGTCAATAGTTGTTCCTCCCTCCAGTTAATGCAAGATAATTCCCGCGATGCATTCCAGGTAAAGGAGGAGCAAGAGGGTGGTGAGCGTATTGGTGTGAATAGAGGTGTATATCAAGGAGGATCCCAAGGTGGATATGGGATCAGTTGTGGTCGCGGATATAGAAAAGGAGGAGGTAGAACCCCCACATGTTTTAATTTCAGTGAGATTGGTCGTGTCTCATGATTTTTCACCAAAGTACTTGTTATCTGTGGCTATTTTTATAGTTCTGAACATGTAACTGAGGATTTTCCCGACTTACTAAAGAAGTGGGAGGACAAGGAGACCAATTGTAACATGGTGCATGTCGAACCACTCAAAAAGAAGAATAAGTATAAAGAAGTTAATGTACGGGTAGTAACCTGCAAAGGGGAAAATATGGGGGATGACTTAGAGCATGGTGAAATATCGGGTCAAAAAATTGATGAAAAGATTAGGAAGGCTTCTCATTCCTCCTCCAAAGTTTGATGTAGCTCAACAAAAGACATTTATAAATAATGCTTAGAGAGAAATTGAAGAAGAAAGCATGCGAGAAGCTTTAACGTGTGACTTGTAGGTCTCGTCAAGAGGCAAAGATCTAGGAGGAAGTGGAGATGATGACACAAAGGCCGCTAGAAGAATATCATATATGTGAAGAGGTACAGTGGGTGACACATAGGTAACTGGACAAAGATCGCACCCATGAGGAGTTGGAGTGTGCGACGCAAATATCTTTGGATGAGGATAACGTGTAAGATGAAATACAATGCGTGACCCAAAGATCGATAGAGTAAACATGGAGACATACTACGGTGCGATGTGCTGAGAAAAAAACATACGAAGAACAATGCTAGGTGTTGTAACACACAATATGTGAAGAAGCCTTGTGATACTTAGGTTGCATGGAAGAATCCGAAGCCAAAGATCAAGTCAATACATTCTTACACTGTTGTTTGTGATTACTTAAGGATCCAAAAGTGACAAGTCTGTTGACCTAGATGTTATTTACTTGTATTAAAGAATAAGGAGAGGAGACCACCATATATACTCCATTGAAATAAAGGGTTGTGTTTCAAGTGAGAAAGAAAAAGTGCATTGGATAGTAGTTCAATATGATAGAATATATTAGTGGGTATGACATGGATGGATTCATGTTGGATCTAGGATCCGACGTGAACTTTTTTCCCAAGAAATCTTAGGAAATGATGGGTAATCCTAAGTTGTTTTAGTCACCCATCTAGCTCTGATTAGCCAATAAATATAAGATCTACCTCATAGGCCGATTGGAGCAAGTAAAAGTAAACATAAAAGGAGTGAATACAAAGGTCAAATTCACAGTCATCGAGATCGTGTATGAGTTTGATCCATATCATGCAGTGTTAAATATAAAGAAGAGGTAGATGTCATTTGAAACTGAAACCCCGCGTGTGGTGTCACCCCAAGATCCATATGAGGGAAAATGATACAATGAGCCCATGGATGAGGATCCGTGGAGCTCGGTCATTGAAAAAATTTAAAAAATCACATGGCTCAAGGAGGACTACATCAACCCCACCAGAGATGGTGAATTAAGTTGGTGGAGTGTTAAGTATTATGAAACAGATTATGAGGATGCCATGGAGAGGTGTAAAAAGAATCTCTATGAATTTTCCATGTACACATGCACACTAATAAAAAAGTTAATGTGATGGATCGAGTCTGAACTTTCCAATGCCCCATGTCTTGATGGGACAAGGTTGGTGGAGGCATTCCTGGTACAAATAGAGAAAATTGTTCCTTGCTAGAAAATAATATAGGCCATATATTTTGTGGCTTGACGGACCCCTTTGGGGTGGTGGGTGAACCACTGCTCGAATGTTCAGAGTTGGGTGCAGGTAGCCAAATTCATAAAATTTTGATTTCATCCTATCACAGAATTTGAGCTAGCCAACCGATATAAGGGCATTGAGGACCCTCATGAACACATTTCATTCTACGAACAAAATTGGGTCTCTAAGAATATCCCTCGATCCCAATGGGTCCATTGTTTTTTCCACACAATGGAAATGATTCTTAGAAGATGGCACATTAAGGAGGAGCTCATGAGGAAAACAAGTGAGTGGACCCATATGAGTTTCCAGTTTCTTTCAACCTTCCATTCCACTGCAGAATATTTGGTTCATAGAGAGGTGATCTTTGGGATTAAGGACTTCCTTTTTCATCAACAACTAAAGGACACCACCCCCTAGGGTGGTCTACTCATACCATTAGCCGATGGAATATCTAAAAGAAGTAGTTCATTGATAGAATATTGATATGGACAATATTGATGATGAAGATCCCCGCGACATCCTAATAAGATATTCATAAGGAGAACGTGCACTAAAGAGAAATAATGTAGAGACGACTACACTAGACTATAATGGCTGAAAAAAACCGAAGAAACACAATATTAAAAATGAAGAATCACCCAAGATGGCCATTATTGGAGATTATTTGGATAAGGAGACAATCACTTAGGTTTTTAACCTCCTTAAATAATCTGAGGACTTGTTTCCTTGAATCTTTTTGGAGATGAAGGGAATTGTCAGATCATTGGGGGCCATGAAGATCCAACTCAAACCTGATGCCAAACTACTCAAGAGAAGACCTTGTCATAGATGATTTTAGGGGATAAATTTCACAAATGGGATAATTTTCCATGGTTTTTCCTAAAAAAATATTTGACAATTTCCATTTTTTCTAAAACAATATTTCCCAAATTCCATACAATAAAATTATTTTACCTTAAAAATTACCAAACATTTCTAGAAACTATATAAAATCCTTAGAAATTTGAATATTTTTACAAAAGTAT
>CBVK0100406467.1:0-13052 GCA_900067695.1 Picea abies | reverse complement strand
TAGGTACTCTGCAATATTGAGGACATGATTATTCTTGCTAGCCAATAAATCACATACCTCTCTATCAACCAAAGAAATGGGAAAATCGTACTAGCCCCTCTTGAGAATAAATTTCACCCACATGTGCATATGCACATCAAACATAGGCCTAGAAGGAAAGTCTAGTACTACTAGCTGAGTGACATGAACCATCTAAAAAAATAGTGTAAATAAATCTGAAGTGAATGGGAAGAATCACATCCCTTGTAAAATGTGATAGTGATCTAATGCATGAAAAATCTATCTTAATTTTTTTTTATACCACCTAATCAATTGGGGCCTCTGCAATAAACTATATACATAATACACCATAGAGAAACTAATGCACTAGCCATCATAGCTATACTATGACATTATAGAGAGAGTAAGACACATGCACTTGACGTCCTCTCTATGGAATGAACTTATCTACAACTAACCACCATGATTATGGAACTATTAAGTGGTATGAACATGCGGAACAACATATCTCTATAGATATGCCATCTTGATCTTTCCTGCAACACTAGGAGGTAGCATAGATAAATGGGGCATAAAATCCCCCCTCCTAAGAAACCTAGTGATGAAATAGACATCCTCCTTTATGGGATGATACCACAAATTAGGACCAACCCTGAACCCTTGTCACCCATGATCCAAATGACAGAGAAACTGTCGTAACAACAAAGAGTTCCCCGTAAGGGATGTACCCTCCTGATAAAATTTCAAGAGGCCAACATCCATCAAAAGGTCTCATGCCGACTGTGAAATAGGGTGAGGGAACAATTCCCTCTCCCTCTCCCCAACTTTCCACTCACACAAAAATGTGTGTGTATCTTGACTTGATCCTCCTCCTCCTCCTGCTATCATCATCATCGTCTCTGATTCACATAAAAATATATTTAGGAACATATATATAGATAAAATAAATTTAAATTATATAGAAAATACATATATAAATGATGTGTATTTAAAAAAATCTTAAAAATCAACTAGTGCACCTAAAATAAAACACGCCTCGATGATGGTGCAGTCTATCAAACAAAAAACATTATCATTCAGTGCTATTACTAATATGCACTGGTTCCACGTTTCTTGTCACACCACTAAGTATTTGTGTCATGCATCCCTAAGGATGCTCCACACTGACTCAGTGCTTTTAAACACATCAGGTCAGTGCTTTTAATTGCACCAGTTCATTTTTTTAACAAAGATGCACAACAATGATAAAATTTATGGCGTACAAAATCTACGTTGCTCTTTGTTAAAATAAAAGCACTAGTGTGTCAATTTTTCCAAAGAATCGACATGATGTCTAGAGGTGTGTTATATTGCTAATGCATTGCCAATGAGGCCTTACAAAATATGAACTACAATGTTTATTTTTCAAAACATTTCATGGTGCATACGTTTAGCATTTATGCACTGGTGTGCCATGATTATTGTTGCACCACCAAAAAATATAATGATGTGTCTAATAAGTCGCACCACTCTAATTGATTATTAAAAATTCACCTTGGTGCCATTGTCTTTACAATATCGATTCATTTTTTGTACCAATGGAATCTATTGGGTTAAATTGCATTATCATAGTTCAATCAATGTGATATGTTATGACTAACTTATTGGTGCCACCGTGATAGTGGAGCATCGACATGTTGTTCCATGGTCTGCTTTGAAGGATAGAGCACCAAGAACAAAGAATCCATTGAGATGCACCACTATGCCAAGTTGGGAAATATACGTCCCAGTGCGGTTTTGTGAACAATACTGGTACGTTTGGTTAAAATGGTTGCACTGGTGCGCTTTATTCGGTGCTTTTAATTTGAATTATAAAGTATGAAGATTCTTTTGAACATTGACGCACTGGTGTGTTTGGTTAAATTGGTTGCACTGCTACGTTAAATTTTATAAATCCTTAAGTTATTATTGTTGTTAATTAATTGAAATGTACTAGTGTAGTTCGAACCCAATTATGCATCGGTTGTAGGGTGTTCTAAAGGACACACCATTTTTTTTTTTATAATTTATTATGGTTCTCTTGCTTGAATGACACTAGTGTGTACATATATATGAGACACATCGGTGGTGGTGCTCACTATGAATTTAACACAATATACACTGCGTCAAGCTAAATTCTAATTTCAAGCTAAATTCTAATTTTGATTGAATGAAAATGCAAATAAGAAGATAATAATCAATTTACCTAGACTCTTATGTCCCGAGGAGGCATGGTTGCACCGTTGAGAGGAAATTATTTTTTTTGGTAATTTTTGAAATTTGGAGATGTTTGGAATCTACTAATGGAGCTATCCAAGTTGGTTTAGAGCACTAGAAACAAGGCATCTTTGGAAGGATGATGAGCATCGATTCTTACTTAAGAGTTTGGAAGCACGGGATGAACTTTAACAATGAAAATTGGTTTGGTAATTTTTTTTTTGTTTACCCTATCACGGTGCACCTGATGATAGAGAGGCACACTTCTGCATAATGTTCAATGACACATGTGCGCTTTATTTAGTGTGTGTAATTTTTATTATAAAGTATGTTGATGATTTTGAACATTGACACATTGGTGTGTTATTGTTCATGTACACACTGGTGCATTTGGTTAAATTTTTTCATCTCTACATTAAATTTTATAAATCATTAAGTTAGCGGTGTAATTAATTATGTGAAATCTATTGGTGTAGGTAGAAGCCAATTATGTGTTGGTTGCAGGGTGTTCTGAAGGACACATCACTTTGTTTATATAATTTATAGTGGTTATCTTACTTGAATGAAAATGGTGTGTGCATATATATGTGATGCACAGGTGGTGGTGCTTACTGTAAATTTAACACAGTACACACTGCATTGGGGTGAGCCGAAGCATTCAAGCACACTGCGCAGAATTGGAAAAAATGCCAAATTTCAAGCTAAATTCAATTTTTTATTGGATGAAAATGGAAATAGGAAGGTAATAAACAATTTAACTAGCCTCTTATGTCTTGATGAGGCATGGTTTCATCATTGAGAGAAAACAAAAATTTGTGGTAATTTCCAAAATTTGGAAATGTGTTGAATCTACCAATGGAGCAATCCAAGTCAGTGTAGAGCACCATAAATAAGGAATATTTGGAAGGACAGTGAACACTAGTGCTTGCTTGAGAGTTTGGAAGCACAAGATGCACTGTAACAATGGAAATCGGTTGGGTATTTTTTTTATTTACCCAAACGCGGTGCACCAAAAAATGGTGAGGAGAACTAGTGCATAATGTTCAATGACACCAATGTGCTTTATTTGGTGCATGTAATTTTATTATAAATTATGGCGGTGCATTTTAAAATTGATGCACTTGTGCATTATTGTTCATGTACGCACCGGTGCGTATCGACTGTAAAGACGCACTGATGAAAAAACCTCCACAAAAACCTTGGACCTCTCACCTCTGCTAACAACCTCCGCTATAAATAGAGAAGCTATATATTTTTGGGGGAGATTCCATAAAATGCTCTGCAAGAAGGTGTTCTACTTGTAGTGTTATTATTGACTATATACTAAAAATACATATAAATTAATATAATATACTTTTTTTCTCAAAGAAAAAATTCTTATATTCAATATTTCGAGGTTGAAATTAGAATTTACAGTGTCTTTGTATATAATGCTCCAGAGAGAGAGAAATAATTACCTTTTTTTTCTTCTAAGATAAATACTAACATAATTACAAGTTTCCCTCCTTACACATATATCTCTCTAATGGTAAAAAAAATAACCCTTTACAATTTGAAAAAAAAATACAAAATCATTAGAGAAAATCTAAGGTATAACATAGGCCTCCTAAGGAAAATAATAAAATAAAATTTATGAAATAAATAAAACTAGCTTTTTATTATTGTATTTTCAACTTATCTCCTTACAGGTTTACTCAAATTTCATGTGTATTCACTCATTGGATGTAGAATTTAATTTCACATTTCTATATCCAATGAGTGCCTACACTTGAAATTTGGGAAAATATGATAAAAAATAGTTTTTCTTTCCCTAAAAAACTGTTTAACCTTATGGTTGTGTTGAACGCTCAACACACCCTAAAAGATTTTTGAAAATGTTTCTCTTTTGGGTGCCACTTGTTTTATTTTTTCTTCTTTATGAATTGAGTCCGTTGTATAGGGATCATTAAGTTTTGTTTCTGTGTCTCATCATCATTCACGTTCGGGTTTATTTGGACCTATCAAATTGAAACCACTTTTCTCCAAAGAGAGCTTGTAATTTTAACTAAGAATTCACAGCTAAAATTGTGACCCACACACCTATTTTTGGCATCGACGAAATCCGAGTAGAAAAAACAACTAGGTAGTAACAATAATCATCGATCATCGATGTATCATCGACATTGGGAAAAAATGAAGGTGATATGCGTTGATTGTTCGCAAAGAAGTTTCAATAAATTGTCGATATCCCATCGACGTCAGCAAAATATGAAAGGGTAAGACACTAACATGGGCCATAACGAACCTCCGATCACCGATTACTGATGCATTGTTCAGAGTCACTGAAATCCCAAAGATTTAAATTGGGGAAATTTTTGCAATGATACATTGTCGAGCATCGATCACCGATGCATCTTCGACATCGACACATTTTGAGGGGGGTAATACGAGAAAACCTGTTTCAACATCTCGTCGATCATCAATCCCTGATACTTCTTCAACATTGGTGGGGTATGACCTGTTTTTCAAAGCGCATATCTAACAAAAATCCTTGATTCTTAATAAAATCTTAGGCGAAGGAGCCAAATTCAAATACCACGTGTCTTTTCCGTGTAGGCATTTCATACGACCTAGTTGCATCCCAAGTCACCTAAGGTTTCCCTGTGTCCTAGTCACACTTCTAGGTTAGCATTTCCACATCAACACTGTACGACAAGATGGATCGGCATCAAATCTTTTTCCAAGGGATATCAACAAACATTATCTAAGAAAAAAACATTGATCCCCGATCCACCCATTTAAATTAGTCGAATGATGGGATGTTTTTAGCACAAAATAAGTTCGAATTCTATCATTTAATAGGCTAATTAATGTTTTTCTCTGCATATGTTTCTACGTTGTGTGTCGATCGAATAACAAGAATTTGAAATTGTCTATGAACCACAATGTAGCCCGCTTTTGTGATGCCAACCTACGAGTGCATTTAATCTCGAGCATAATGAAAATCTTGGTGATAGATTATGTAAAATCACACTTACTCCCCGAATTGAATAATTGATGCAACAAGGAAATTATTCTCTATGTTTAAATTACTAAGAAAGTTTTGAACCCCAACATTCTGTACACAAGTTTCTCATTTCAATAGCAGTCAAAGAAGCGAAAAGAGCATCTCAAGAGTTTCACTCAATTCTCATAATTTCAAAACCAAGTTAAGCTTGTGTGAATAAGAGGAAAATGCCTCCAAGGAAACCAACGACGAGATTCTCACCAAGGGCACCAAAGTTTAAGGAAGCATAGGTCGGTGAAGAATCTTCTCCTGACACTGCGAGGTAGTTGGATTTTTCTACTAAAGAAGAGCTAGTCATTAGAACATCAAGTAAGAAAGAATTTTCCCAACCCCTTGCTTTTGGCAACACAGAGGCGAGCACTAGGTCAAATATAATGATCCCACATTGGGGATATTTGTTCAATGGGATTCGCTGGGAAGATTACCCAGAATTTATCCCCCACAACGACCTGAATGTAAGGATGCTCAACGATCAGGTTTTTCCGAACATCCAGTGGTCATGCTCGCATATGGTAGCCTATTGAACCCTATTCTTTCCATGTATTGAGACCCTGGGGTGGATAATCGATCATACAGATGCAATGAAATGTCTGGTCAATGATGAGAATGGTGTATGTATAGGTGTTTTTCTCTTGATGGAGGTCCATAAATACTACAAGCTGAGGGAACTGGAGGAGTGGTTAAACACAGATTTCGTAGTGAAATTCTATGAGTTCCATGACACTAGTAGATTGATGGCCTCCTGGTGGAAGGAAGACAAAAAAATCACAAAATGGAGCAACGACTGGTACATGACAATGAATCTGAGGGAGGCATACATCTATTTAATGGCTCTAATCTACCGATTGTATGGGGAGAGATATTTCACTAAGTTTTCAGAGGCATGGATACCAAATAAGTCATGTCCTCAATATTGTAGAGTACCTATACGTGGGTATGGATTAGAGAGGATGTCTAAACATCCAATAAATCACAAAATGGAGCAACGACTGGTACATGACAATGAATCTGAGGGAGCCATACATCTATTTAATGACTCTAATATACCGATTGTATGGGGAGAGATATTGCACTAAGTTTTCAGACGCATGGATACCCCTGGAATACATTGTGGGCATATTCAGGAGTAGCTTCAACTGGGGAAAAATCATCTCTAAATAATTGAGGAGCAACATATTACAGGCCCAGACACCAAAGAATGGATAAGCGCCCGCTTTTCATATGGCATCGTACCTATTGGATGTAATCTTTACAAAGAACATATTAGGAGGCATGAATCTGAGTTGGCATGTTGTCGAGCTACCTGTACATGTCTACTTCAACATTCATTGGGAAAACAGGTACAAAAAATATTATGCTCTCATCTGCAATGAATTTATAGCTCGAGTCTATTTTATTATTCTCAAGAAAGAATGCTCAAGACTCTTGGTAGCGGCCAAGAAAATGATCTCAAAAGTAGGCCAATGGTATCTAAAGGAAACTACGACTTCTATTAGGGTATTTGGGGCCATTGAGGCACCAAATCTACTCCCCGCTCACATCTCAGTCTGGCTCGTCGTGGGAGAAAGCTGCTACCAAACCATCCTATAGGGATATAATGCCACTTTGGTTAAGGAAAAGAAGCATGCATTAATACCCTTTGTTTTCCATATAGGGTCTTACATGGTGAAGGATACTACAAAAGCTAAACAAGAGAGTTTGAGCTAGCTGGAATATAGATTCCCCATAGGCCGATTTCACAAACATGACCCTAGAGGCCTCGTACTTAAAGATGCATCACAAGTCTCTTCGTATTGGCCATACACACATGATAAGTTTGAAGATGAAATATTTAGAGGATGTGCTCAGGAGTGGGAGGAGGATTTGCATAGGAAAGATAACTGTTAAGGTCCTAACCCGCACATAGGTAGATCAATGTATTCGGATTCTGTCATTTCTAGCATTTCGTTTCTGTTCTGCATATTTTATATATCTGTTATCTTGCAATAACTCAAATATGACCAGATTTAAAGTAATGAGTATGGAAGAGTAGGTCGAGACTATAAAAGAGTCAGCTCAGGAATGCCTCAGAGTAAGAGATGAATGCAAATAAATCAAAGTGACAGAGGCACATAGAAGAGAAATGGTGCTACTAGAAGAAGCTAAAAGAGTCATAGAAAGGCTACAAGATGACCCCATGCTTGACCCTTTGACATAACCCTTGAGGGTCACCCCATCTGACACAAGAAATATCGAAGAAGAGAAAATCAGCTCAGAAACAATTCCACTGGAGGGAACCTCTGATCCAGAAAATCCCAAAGTTTCATTACCACAAGCTAGATCACCGGTGATTATTCTATCCCAATAGGATATTCAAAGAACATTGGGTGAAATGGGTGTGCCAAATATTCTCTTTGATTTGATTACCATCTATGATGATGAAGAGAGCTTGGAGGTCTCGCTTATAATTCTAGTACCAATTATAGAGGAGAATGAACCAGGGGGAACATATGCTCCAAATCCCAATGCTTATATTCTAAACCCCATGTAGGGTGACCATCAGGTTGAGAGTACCCTAGATACTGAATTTCTCGACCCATCTGAGACTCTAAAAGACAACTCCAAGGATGAGTGAGGATATGGTGAATAGGAAGAGGAACTGTGACAGCTAGAAATTGACACCTCAATAGTCGATCACCAAGCTATGTTGATCCTGTGACCATTTATTCATATAAGGTTGACACTCCACTAGTCGACAAACACTAACGGGAGGTCAAGTCACTAAAACATACAAAATTTTCCCCTATCAATGAATTACAGGAGCCAGTCCTGGAACAAATATATACAACAGGAATCTTGAGAAACACTTTGATGAGGGGATACCAACTGATCCCTAAGCTCGTGGATGAGGTCATCGATATACAACCATTTTCTTACGATAGAAAGAGGAAATCCATAATGAGGAGGACAACCAAGAAAAGGAGGCTTAGGTTGGATAACATGATTCTCATCACCACAGAAGAAAAGTTTCTCAGCACAAAAAATGCGAAGACAATTGAGCTAATTGGTTCAAGGATGGCTATAACTGATTCCATGTTGGATCAAGCAAAACGAGACGAAAAGGAACTATACACCACAAATAAGGAGCTAGACCATTTGTGCCATCTGGAGAAATATTATTAGGACTCAAAGCAGGAAACAAGTTTCCTGAAGAGTGAATTCCGAGAATAATATGCACAATTCATGAGTGAGAGACATCTCTTTACTGCATGCATAGCCGATATTCAAGAAGACACTCTCATGGCACTGTCAACCTGTAAAGACATGGAGAGATGGTATGAAAAGGCATACGAGGATATAGAAAAAATCGATTATATCAATGCAGTATAGAAGGGACAAGACACGAAGGATCATGGCACCTAAGTGATAATGGATAGAAGCATCTCCTAAATTAGGAAGGTAGCCAAATACTGGGTAAGTATGGCCTAGGAACCTGAGTGAAAGATCGAGGAAAGGTGGGACGAGTGCGAGAAAATATTTGAGAAGATCAATTGGGAGATGAAAGACATCGACCTTCCAGAGTTTGGCTCACCTAAATACTTTGTTGATTTGCATGACATAGACAAACAACATGCATAAAAGGACTCAACATGGGAAGTTGAGATTGCATAGGTGGTGAGAATGACACCAGGTTAGGTTAAGAAGTTCATGGAACACCCGATCAAGGCTCGCACAACACTACAACATTTAAGTTCCTGTTGATACTAAGAGGGTGTGAATAAATATCAAGTACAATTTAAAACCTTTTTCAACTTATACTTAAACCATTCAACTATATCCAATGAGCAATGAAAAATAGTATAAGAGTTACACCAATGAGGATGTCTAAACATCCAATTTACAACAAATGAGCCAACAAATGAGAGAAGTAATATTATCATTATGTTATTATAAATCTATTTCCATATTTTTATGTCTTATTTAATAACATTTTGTTTGAATTATCTTATTATTATTATTATTATTATCTATTGTTTTGTAGATATTGACACATATGTTGGGGTTGAGCCTCCTACAAATCCTCCAAGTTGGTACATGGTTGTTGGTACATGGATGTTGGATGGAGAATTTGACTTAAGAAATGTGACTTATATGGAGAAGAAACAGGAGATGGAGGAGGCATGATTGGTACTATGCCTCCTCCATCACATCATATTCATGTTGGGGAGGCTCAACCCCAACATATGTGCCAATATCTACAAAACAATAGATAATAATAATAATAAGATAATTGAAACAAAATGTTATTAAATAAGACATAAAAATATGGAAATAGATTTATAATAACATAATGATAATATTACCTCTCTCATTTGTTGGCTCATTTGTTGTAAATTGGATGTTTAGACATCCTCTCTAATCCATACCCACGTATAGGTACTCTGCAATATTGAGGACATGATTATTCTTGCTAGCCAATAAATAACATACCTCTCTATCAACTGAAGAAATGGGAAAATCGTACTAGCCCCTCTTGAGAAATCATTAAGTTAGCAGTGTAATTAATTATGTGAAATCTATTGGTGTAGGTAGAAGCCAATTATCTGTTAGTTCCAGGGTGTTCTGAAGGACACATCACTTTGTTTATATAATTTATAGTGGTTCTCTTACTTGAATGAAAATGGTGTGTGCATATATATGTGACACACAGGTGGTGGTGATTACTGTAAATTTAACACAGTACACACTGCATTGGGGCGAGCCAAAGCATTCAAGCACACTGCGCAGAATTGGAAAAAATGCCAAATTTCAAGATAAATTCAAATTTTTATTGGATGAAAATGGAAATAGGAAGGTAATAAACAATTTAACTAGCCTCTTATGTCTTGATGAGGCATGGTTTCATCATTGAGAGGAAACAAAAATTTGTGGTAATTTCCAAAATTTGGAAATGTGTCAAATCTACCAATGGAGCAATCCAAGTTAGTGTAGAGCACCATAAATAAGGAATATTTGGAAGGACAGTGAACACTAGTGCTTTCTTGAGAGTTTGGAAGGACAAGAATAGCTGTAACAATGAAAATCGGTTGGGTATTTGTTTTATTTATCCAAACGCGGTGCACCAGAAAATGGTGAGGAGAACTGGTTCATAATGTTCAATGACACCAATGTGCTTTATTCAGTGCATGTAATTTTATTATAAAGTATGGCGGTGTGTTTTAAAATTGATGCACTTGTGCATTATTGTTCATGTACGCACCATTGTGTATCGACTGCAAAGACGCATTGATAAAAAAACCTCCACAAAAACCTTGGACCTCTCACCTCTGCTAACAACCTCTGCTATAAATAGAGAAGGTATATATTTTTGGGGGAGATTCCATAAAATCCTCTACAAGAAGGTGTTCTACTTGTAGTGTTATTATTGACTATATACTAAAAATACATATAAATTAATATAATATACATTTTTTCTTAAAGAAAGAATTCTTATATTCAATATTTCGAGGTTGAAATTAGAATTTACAGTGTCTTTGTATATAACGCTCCAGAGAGAGAGAGAGAGAGAGTATTACATTTTTGTTCTTCTAATATAAATACTAACATAATTACAAGTTTCCCTCCTTACACATAGATCTCTCTAATGGTAAAAAAAATAACCCTTTACAATTTGAAAAAAAAAATACAAAATCATTAGATAAAATCTAAGGTATAAAATAGGCCTCCTAAGGAAAATAATAAAGAGTTAAAATAATAAAATAAAATTTATGAAATAAATAAAACTAGCTTTTTATTATTGTATTTTCAACTTATCTCCTTACAGGTTTACTCAAATTTCAAGTGTATTCACTCATTGGATGTGGAATTTAATTTCACATTTCTATATCCAACGAGTGCCTACACTTGAAATTTGGGGAAATATGATAAAAAATAGTTTTTCTTTCACTAAAAAACTGTTTAACCTTACGGTTGTGTTGAATGCTCAACACACCCTAAAAGATTTTTGAAAATGTTTCTCTTTTGGGTACCACTTGTTTTATTTTTTCTTCTTTCTGAATTGAGTCCGTTGTATAGGGATCATTAAGTTTTGTTTCTGTGTCTCATCATCATTCACGTTCAGGTTTATTTGGACCTATCTAATTGAAACCACTTTTCTCCAAAGAGAGCTTGTAATTTTAACTAAGAATTCACAGCTAAAATTGTGACCCACACACCTATTTTTGGCATCGACGAAATTCGAGTAGAAAAAACAACTAGGTAGTAACAATAATCATCGATCATCGATGTATCATCGACATTGGGAAAAAATGAAGGCGATATGCGTTGATTGTTCGTGAAGAAGTTTCAATAAATTGTTGATATCCCATCGGCATCAGCAAAATATGAAAGGGTAAGACACTAACATGGGCCATAACGAAACTCCAATCACCGATTATTGATGCACTATTCAGAGTCACTGAAATCCCAAAGATTTAAATTGGGGAAATTTTTGCAATGATACATTATCGAGCATCGATCATCGATGCATCTTCGACATCGACACCTTTCGAGGGGGGTAATACAGGAACACCTGTTTCAACATCTTGTCGATCATTGATCCTTGATACTTCTTCAACATCGGTGGGGTATGACCTGTTTGTCAAAGTGCATATCTAACAAAAATCAATGATTCTGAATAAAATCTTAGGCGAAGGAGCCAAATTCAAATACCACATGTCTTTTCCATGTAGGCATTTCGTACGACCTAGTTGCATCCCAAGTCACCTAAGGTTTCCCTGTGTCCTAGTCACACTTCCAGGTTAGCATTTCCACATCAGCACTATATGACAAGATAGATCGGCATCAAATCTTTTTCCAAGGGATATCAACAAACATTATCTAAGAAAAAAACATTGAGCCCCGATCCACCCATTTAAATTAGTCGAATGATGGGATGTTTTTAGCATAAAATAAGTTTGAATTATGTCATTTAATAGGCTAATTAATGTTTTTCTCCACATATGTTTCTACCATGTGCGCCGATCGAATAACAAGAATTTGAAATTGTCAATGAACCACAATGTAGCCCTCTTTTGTGATGCCAACCTACGACTGCATTTAATCTTGAGCATAATGCAAATGTTGGTGATAGATTATGTAAAATCACACTTACTCCCCGAATTGAATAACTGATGCAACAAGGAAATTATTCTCTATGTTTAAATTACTAAGAAATTTTTGAACCCCAACATTTTGTACACAAGTTTCTCATTTTCATAGCAGTCAAAGAAGCAAAAAGAGCATCTCAAGAGTTGCACTCAATTCTTAGAATTTCAAAACCAAGTTAAGCTTGTGTGAATAAGAGGAAAATGCCTCCAAGGAAACCAATGACGAGATGCTCACCAAGGGCACCAAAGTTTAAGGAAGCATAGGTCGGTGAAGAATCTTCTCTCGGCACTGCGAGGTAGTTGGAATTTTCTACTAAAGCAGAGCTAGTCATTAGAATGTCAACTAAGAAAGAATTTTCCCAACCCCTTGCTTTTGGCGACACAGAGGCGAGCACTGGGTCAAATATAATGATCCCACATTGGGGATATTTGTTCAATAGGATTAGCTGGGAAGATTACCCAGAATTTATCCCCCACAAAGACCTGAATGTAAGGATGCTCAACGATTAGGTTTTTCTAAACATCCGGTGGTCATGCCCACTTATGGTAGCCTATTGAACCCTATTCTTTCCCTGTATTGAGACCCTGGGGTGGATAATCGATCATACAGATGCAATGAAATGTCTGGTCAATGATGAGAATGG
>CBVK0100406458.1:0-16487 GCA_900067695.1 Picea abies | reverse complement strand
TACTTGAACATTTATGTGGGCTAAAAGGAGGTTGCCCCCTCGAAGAGGCTTATTATCTAAAATTATCTCTTTTTCAAGGCATTGAGTATTTATTTTGAGGTTTTTCTATGTTATATTGATATTTGGTTCTTAACATTTCTCCTCTTCCCTCCTGGCAGTCCACGATATCTCTTCATTGCCCACCTAGAAATTTGAATTTTCACTTCTGCCCTCCCGACAGCTCATGAGATATCTAACTAATCTCTTCTCCACCTCATCACTAAGGCTCTCTCCAACTTGTTTCTTGAAAATCATCTCCTCTGTGTCACTAAGGTTTTTAGCATGCCTCAACCACCTATTCAACATCCATTGTTACCTTTTGGCAACCAACTACTAGAATGACCACTTATCTCTCCTTGTCAAGGGACACTCATGCCTCCAGCCTCCTTGTCCTACTTGTTGCATCTGCAACATTAACTTCTCCAGTTCTACTCTTGTCTCATAGAGCTCTTTATCCATATGTGCTTTGTGTAAATACCGACGGTCTTCTCCTCAGCCTTGCTTATGACCTTCAGTAGCCATTGTCACCTTCTGCCTCAAAGAATGCAACCAATTGTTCTCACTCATCCCACATGGTTGTCTGTTGCCTACTATGCAACTGAGAGCACCTCCATCTTTCTCCTTTATCCCACCTAGCTGTCTACTGACTGCTGCACACTTGCAAACAATCCTCACACACAAAGCATCATTACTTTGTATCTCCTAACCTTTTCCTACTATTTGCAATAAAAAAATGCTTTGATACCACTTGATGGTATCAGACAGAACCTTTTCCTAGGCTTTGATACCACTTGGTGCAGACTCCCTCTTCCTCTTGGAGCTGCTCGACCTCTCGGTCTAGGATCGTTTAAAAGGATGGAGTCGAATTGACTCGCAAGCTCATGTTGAGCCCCAAAACCTTTTCCACAGGCCTATGTTTTCTTCCCCGTGATCGAAACAATGAATGGGTATCCTAAATCCTTCATAGAGTCCTTCCAAGAGACCCTGTGCCAATCCGTGGGAAAATCTGATGATACCTAAGGAATTTGGGACTTTCTTACTTCACTTGATGCACGCCTGGGCTGACCCAAACCTCTCGGGCACTTTCTCTAAGCCTTTGTGCCCTCAAATTCATCTTTCAGGCTCTATCCCTTTTTTCCTTGGTAGCGCTAGCATATTACCACATTATATGACTAGGTGCTAACTCAAAAGGAGATTTGGAGTGTCGAACTCCTAGTGTTTTCAATTGATAATAGGCCAATTCTCCAAAAATTCGAATTGGCAAAGTTCTAAATTGACGTGAGAGGGATCAATGGTCCCTTCTCTCTTTTCAAATCAACGTCTATGATCTCTTCAGCTCCAGGCTTCGACGAAATCTGAAACACCTCTCCACAAAACCTCCATAGTACTAAATCTCCAAAGTTCACAATATGATGCCATGTGTCCTTAGAGCATCAATGACCCTGATTAACTCTAGGACCCCACGCTTTGGGAGTTCTAAAGTCTCCAATATCACAAATCTCTGTAGTGCAATCCTTCCAGAGTGTCAGATCTCCTAACATGTGTACCTCCTCCTTTAGCTGGGTACCAGAGTGTTCAACAACTTTGGGGTGTCTTACTTGACACTCTTCTCTCACATAAATCTAAATAGAACTCTCTTGTGTGCTCCTTTCACTCACTCAATACACTCCTTGCTGAGCTTACAAAGCAATTAGTAACTCTGGCTATGCTTTCTCTACACATGATTTCCTACAGAGTGTTCAATAACCGTGAGGCTCCTTTTGAGTTTGTAATTTCTCTGGTGTGCCCACTTGGTACGTTCTTCCCTTGAATTCCAAACATAATTCAAGCACACACTCCTTGGTCTCTCTTCATAGAGTTTCCAATACTTTGTCATGCACTAGCCTAAAAGAAATGAAAACTCTTAGCAAACTCACAAAGATAGAGAAGTCTATATTCTTCCTGCATAATGAAACCTATTCATACATATACAATATTCACATAAACACACATAATAACCATTCATATATATTCTGAAAAACACCCATATAACACATAGTGAATCAGATGCAGGAAAAACTCCCTATTTTGTATTAATATCTGAATGCTTCATTACAATATGTGCAAGATGGAATGCAATAAAGACTCAACTCCCTTCTCTCCTTGGCTTACAATGCTTTTCATTCTAACTTAGACAATGTTCAACAACCTACTAAGGCTTTCATTACAATGATTTATACAAGAGGGGCTCATACATCTTTCCCTCCAAACTATCTTAGTGACATCCTATCATCATTACAATGCCTATCTATTGAGGCTAATTACATTTAATTATCATTAATGACCATCTAGTCTGAATTGGATCTACAACCAACAACTTGTCATCCATTAAAGGTGAGATTATCTACAGTTGTAGCACCTTGTTTCCCCTAGTTATAAATATAACTATATTTGCTAAGGAACTATGGAAAACTCAAAGGTGTGAATGTTTGATTTGATGGAACTTTATATAAAAGGTCGATGAATGTAAAGTCTGTTATTTTAATAGAAAATGGATATGTGTTGCATGATTCCTAGAAAGGGGACGTGCTAAGAGAGACTACAAATGCTATGAAAGAGATAGTGGAGGGGACTAGGAATGGTTGCATTAACCTCCACCGAACCAGTACTTTGTTGTATTTAATTGCTCAGGATTAGAACAACCCTCTAACCCATGAATGAATTACAATCAGGATGGGAGGAGGGAATACCTCCTCAAGAGTTGATGAGGGGATGGGGAAAACCACCTGTCTGTAAGGCTTTGAGACCTGACCATAGACTGGGAATTCAAGCCACACACAATCTTGCTGGAAAAGGCAAGAAAGGAAAGCATGTGGGTTAGGGGAGGGGAACTGTGAATAATGAAGAGACGAGAAGCTAAGCTTTGGGGTTCAAGGCAGAACTAAGGGGATACACATTCTGGCTGTAGGAAATGGATGAGAAGGTTATGATACAAGCTGATAAACGAAGTTGGTCCTTCTTGCTTGGTATCTTGTAAACCATTGTCGAGATCTTGCAGGAGGAGGAGAGTAACCTCCATCCCTACTGTCATTGAGCCAAAAGAAAGGATTCTATTGAAATGCATTGTGGTCTAGCTCCTAGGTGGCTAATGGTAAATCCGTTAGGAGTGACTGAACCTATGGTTGGGTGGAAATGGGCATGCTTTCTAGTAGTCACTTCACGTTATCTATTTCTGATATGTGTTTTCATACTATATTCGCTAAATTGAGAATTAATGGTTGCATGCATGTATTTACATCTCTATAAATGTTTTCTGCATTTAAATGGTTAAGATATGTGTATATGTTGACTTCCTTAAGAAATTGTGCCTCTTCTTTTATCGAATGCTCCATATCAATTCCCAAAGGCATTTTCCCAAGGGAGATACCTCATAGATTCAGAGTTGTAGCAAGCCTCTTGGCACTACTACTGTCTCGATAACCTCATGAGTTTACCTTGCCCTATTTTAGAACTTAAGGTTCTACAAGTTAGGGAGGCATCCCCTTCAAACTAGTAGTCTGAGAGACCTTGAACTCGTGCCCACGACATTAGTAAAAAACCATCTAAGAGTAGAGATCATAGCCCAAGAGTCATGTAAAGGTCCATGTGACCTGGGTCTAGGAACCCTGTGCTATGCCCAAAAGGAGGTAGTTCATAATGTTTTTAGAGTTTCGGGAGTTCGATGCCTAGAATGTCAAACTTCATGCTAGTCAAAGTTACCCGAACTCCCTGAGTAACAAGAGTCATAGATGAATTAGGAACCTGACAGTGGAGATGGATGAAAACTGTTCATCGAGAGGAAAACCCATTACAGTCACCAGATCAACTCAAAGACCCACTGGAATTAATGAATGAAACATCAACTGCTCGATTAAATCAATGTTTGGGAATCATTGCAGAGTGCAAAGGTGAAATTAGTAGACGTGATAGTTTTTGGCCCGCAATTCATAAATGTCATTGAGCTCGTTGGGGATGGAATATCAATGACCTCGATTAGACAGAGTTAGGAGAGCACTTCCCATATTTCATAGATTGGGCCCCACAATCGTTGTGAACCATCGATATTTGAATGAATATTGATGGTGGGGAATCATTGCAGAGCGAGAAGGTGAAATCAACGGACATACTAGTTCGTGACCCACAATTCACCAACACCATTTATCTCGTCGGGGTGGGGAATTAATGAACATGGTTATACCAAGTGGGGTGAGTACTTTTAAGATTTTGGATATTGATCTCTCTGATACAGAGCGAGCACATTGGGGCCCCACAATCAGTGTGAATTGTCCATTGGCAGACAAATCGGTATTGGCTGGATCATGACCGTCAGATCCAGAAAAGTTGATAGGTAGATAGTTGTGAGTTCCTTTGGAAACCCATGGAGTAACGGAGTCCGTCTGTGTTGTTGATCTGAGAGAGAGGATATGTGGCGTAAATCCCTTGACTTTGGGCGCAAGCACTCTGGGAGAAAGTGAGTGTAGATATTTTGAAACTCCCAAAGCCCGAAGAGCTGAAGTGATTTGCAGCCATCGATCTGTGGGAGACATGCGTTGATTGATTGCCGATTTTGAGTGAAAGCACTCTGGGAGAAAGCAAGTGTGGAGAGGTTGAGGTTGAAATTCTCAAAGCCCAAAGAGTCGAAGATATTTGCAACCGTCGATCTATGGGAGACACGTGTCGAAATATCACCGACTTTGGGTGAAAGCACTCCAAGAGAAAGAGAGTGTGGAGAGGTTGAAACTCTAGAATTCCTAATATTCGAAGCAATTCACAGCCGTCGATTGTGAAAGGGAAGTGTGGCGCTCGATGTGTAACTCCGGGTATGGAGTACTTCAGAGGAAAAAGGTGTGGGAATATTTGAAACTCCCAAACACCAAAGCCCCAAATTGAATCATGGCCATTGAAATTATTAAGGGACCGCGACGTCAGATCGTGAACTTTAGAGGTTTGCCACTCCCAAGTATTTGTGTGGCGGTTTTCTTGGTGCTTGTTGTCTTGGCATATGGTCATAGCCCACAGTCATATGCAAGTATAGAGGGATGGAATAATTTTAAGAACTTGGGAGAGTGTATTTGCCAGATCTGAGCGCATTTCACAGCATGGAGACCATGGCTGGAAAGCTCTGGAAGAGCTAAATGGAATAGAGACCCCGAATGAGGGTATTGTTTTTCTTAAGAAGAATGAAATTGTTTTATGCCTCGCAATTGGTATGTTACAAATTGGTATTAGGTCATGGTTACAACACTTGGCCTGCTTGGGCTCAAGGGTTAGTCACTTAAAAATTGTGTTTAAAGTAAATTTTAAGGGTGACACCCTATCTTACTACTTCCCTAAAGAGTATGGATAAACTTTTATTGAGGAAAAGAATAAAACTTTCTATTGTGTGTGTGTATTTAATAAATTTGAATTGTATGTTGTTCATAAACTAATAGGCTGTTGGCTAACATTAAGTGTTTTGTTAGCACTCAAACAATTAGTGAATCTCGGGAAACCATAAGCATAAAGGATGGTGATGCACCATGAAGTGGGGGATGGCTCCCACAATAGATATGAAGAGTCTGATGAGAGGAGGATGATGGAGACCCCTCTAGATCTATCTGAAACTGTAAGAGGACTTATGGCCGAATTATAGAGTTGCAAGGCTTACAATGAGAGATTGATACAGGAGAAAGAAAAATAAATGAAAATCATTGCATTCTTGTTCCAGAGCCTATTTGATATACAGAGACAACTGTAGCATGGACCTGCAACCAGTCATGTTGACCGACAACATATAAAAAGAAGTCAATGTCCACCTGAAATATGAGAACGTGGTCCCATAAATGGTCACACAAGGAGAAGAACCTCAAGGAAGGCCCAACCTGGAGGCAGGGGATGCTCATTAGGAGATTCCTGTGGAAAGGGAATGGACAACTCTGAGGGATATTCTAGTAGAAAAACTAGCTCGCATTATCAGAAGAAAGGAAAGAAGTGAAAGCATTCCAAAATTCATGACCTCGAAGAGTTCAATAAAGCCAAACCACCCTCTTTCAATGGAGAGAATGAAAAATGGGAAGAGGTAGAAACTTGGCTGCTTGGTTTAAAGAAGTACTTCAAAGTTCATGACTATTTTGGAAATTTGAAGGCTCGAATAGCCATCTTCAACCTCAATGGAAAGGATTCCATTTGACGGGAAGATCTTAAGGATGTGAAAGGAATCCATGAAAAGGACTTATCATGGAAACAATTTGAGAAACACTTCAAGAAGAAGTATCTATCAGAGAAATATTTCTATGGGAAGACCAAGGAGTTCTATGAACTCAATATGGGACAACTCAACATAGAGGAATATATCAATAAATTCCTTGAGCTGTCGAGGTATGTACCCTACATAAAATATGAAAAGGTAAAAGTCCAAGGATTTTTTAGTGGGTTACCTTAGACCTACCAGAACAATATTGAGTTTGATGAGTCAAATACCTTAGAAGACACTATCCGGAAGGAAAGGTATTGTTATGAACAATTCGAGAGTCATACATAACCTTGCAAGGATTGGAAGAAGAAGAATAATTCGGGATTCAAGAAGAAGGGGTTTAAATCCTCAAGATTTAAGAACTATAGGAAGGATTCAAGGATGATCCTTCCTACATGAAATGTGCACCAACAAAATTTCCCCTCCCAGAGTGGAAATAAACCTTTTGGATCAGCCCTAGGAAAGACTGATAACCCAAACAAAGAACCCTTGAAATGTTGGGGTTGCAGAGAAGAAAATATGTTGAGGTATTGTCCACACAAACAACAAAATAGTAGGAGAATATACAACATCCAAGAATCCACCACAGTCAATGATGTGGCTAGAATCATGCCATGGATTTATCCGGATTTAGATGATAAACAAGCCGACCACCAAGCTTCATTGGTGGAGATGGAAGGTACGATTGCCAACCGTCTAGTTTCTATTTTAATTGACCATGGTTCTAATTTGAGTTATGTGGCCCCTTAGAATGTTGATAAGTGTAAACTTCAACTAGTTATACATCTTAAGACATGGTTGGTATAACTAGCCATTGGAACCAAAAGAAAAGTAACAAAGGTCTTACCATCTTGCCAATTCATTATGGATGGGTTTCCCACCCAAGCGACCCTTAACATACTTCCCATAGGATGTTATGACTTGTTGATTGGTATGAATTGGTTGGCTTCTTATAAAACTAAGTTGGACTATTACCATAAGACTTTAGAATGTGTAAATGAGGAAGGGGGAAATATCACCCTCCAAGGGATTCAGAAACCTATCTCAGTGAGACAAATATCAGCCCTTCAAATGAAAAAGTATTGCAGAAAGAGATGTCCTCTATATGAAATACATGTTTTGGAATCTATTGAGGATGACAATATGAACCTAGAGGGCCACCCCATATTAAGAGAGTATAGAGACGTGTTTCCAGAAGAGGTACCGGGTCTACCTCTGAGAAGAGACATTGACTTCTCGATAGAACTTGCACCAGGAGTAGTATGAATGTCTAGGACACCCTATAGGATGATTACACCTGAGCTCATTGAGATCAAGCTAAAACTAAAATAAATGATTGACAAAGGCTACATATGGCCCAGTGTGTCTCCATGGGGAGAACCAACCTTGTTTGTGAAAAAGAAAGATGGCATGCTCTGACTGTGCATAGATTATAGAGAACTCAATAAGACAACCATAAAGAACAAGTACCCCTTAGCAAGAATTGATGACTTTTTTGACCAATTAGGGGGTGCTTCCATTTTCTAAAAGATTGACTTGAGGTATGGATACCATTAAGTCTGAATAAAGTATGAATACATCCACAAAACAACCTTCGGGACAAGGTATGGCCACTATGAATTTTTGGTGGTGCCATTTGGACTAACCAATGCCCCGCCACTTTTATGTTCTCGATGAACAATGTACTCAACAAATTCCTAGACAAATTTATATTGGTTTTCATTGATGATATATTAATCTAATCCAAGAACAGAGAAGAACATGAAGAACATCTTAGACTTGTACTTCAAGCACTAAGAGATCATCATCTCTATGATAAGATTAGCACGTGTGACTTTTTACAGAAGCAAGTGCATTACTTGGGCCATATCATTTCTCAATAAGGGGTGGAAGTAGAACTTGACAAGATCAGATCTATTATGGAATGGCCTACCCCAAAGGATGTATATGATATCATAACCTTTATGGGCTTAGCAGGATATTATAGAATGTTCATAAAGGGATTTTCCAAGATTGGTTGTCCAATCACTGCCCTCCAGAAGAAGGGGGTTAAATTCACTTGGACATTAGAATGTGAAGAAATATTTCAGGAACTAAAATACCACCTGACCCAGGCACCCATGATGAAGATTGCAGACCCTAATAATGACTTCCTTGTGTGTAAAGATGCCTGCAAAGAAGGACTCGAAGGAGTCCTTATGCAATAGGGACGTGCAATTTTCTACACATCTAGGAAATTGAATGAGCATGAAATCAATTATGTGACCTATGATCTAGAGTTGGCTGCTTTAATGAATTCTTTAAAAATGTGGAGGCATTACCCCCTGGGTAGGATATTTGTACTTATGATAGACCACTATTGGTTGAGGCACTTGTTTGATCAACCAAAACTCAATGCTAGACAAGCTAGGTGGATGGCTCTCCTTAGTGAGTTCGATTTTGAAATCAAACACATCAAAGGGAAGGAAAATAGGGTGGTCAATGCCCTTAGCAGAAGTGTGAAAATGATTCACTTGGAATCAGTAAGAAACTGTGAAACAGATTTCAGAGAAAGAATTAGGAATGCACAAGAAACAGATGCATTCTTCAATATCTTGACCTCATACCTAAGGCAAGAGCCTACAGGGATAAAGTATGAAGGCTATCAGATGCTCGATGAAGGCCTACTGACCTACACAAAAAGATTGTATATTCCAAGTTGTGATGACTTGAGGAGGTTCATAATGGATGAACTACATAAGAGACCATATAATAGTCACCCATGATATCAAAAAATGATCATGACCACTAGGAAAAAATTCTATTGGCCTGTACTTAAAAAGGACATAGCCGAGTATCTAGCTAAGTGCTTAGAATGCCAGCAAGTTAAGGAAGAACGTCGACACCCAATAGGGTTGTTACAACCACTACCAATTCTATAATTTAAATGGGAAACCATTTCCATGGATTTCATCACCGGATTACCAAGATCGGCTAAGTAGAATGATGACATCATGGTAGTGGTGGACAAATTGAGCAAATCAGTTCACTTCGTTCCTATCAAGTCAACTCGCAAGGCAATAGATATTGCCAACATCTTCATGAAGGAGATATTCAGATTGCATGGAATGCCTAGAGAGATTATATATGACAGAGATAGAAAATTCACTTCAATCTTTTGGAAATCCTTGATGGCTGGCCTTGAGACTAAATTTTTATTTAGCACAACCTATCACCCCCAAACTGATGGACATACAGAAAGAGTAAACCAAATATTAGAAGACATGTTAAGGATGCATGTAATGCATCAGTCCAAGAAGTGGGAAGACTACCTGCCATTGGTATAATTTTCCTACAACAACGGTTATCCAGAGTCACTAAAGATGAGCCCTTTTGAAGCCCTCTATGGTAGACAATGCAAGATTCCAATCAATTGGAGTAATCCAGTGGATACAATTACAATCGAACCAAACATGATGAAATAAATGGAGCAACATGTGATTCAGATAAAACAAAATATGAAAATTTCTCAGGATAGATAGAAGAGCTATGCCAACTGAAAGAGAACCCCCAAAGAGTTCAAGATAGGATACCATGTTTATCTTAGAGTTAGACCTAGAAAGAGTTCCTTGACAATGGGATCTTGTGCCAAGCTGGCACCTCAGTATTGTGGAACCTTTGAAGTATTAGATATAGTGGGACTGTGAGATCGGAAGAGCGGTTCAGCAGGAATGCCGCTCGCGCCATCAGAGATGTGTATAAGAGACAGCCTTTGAAGTATTAGATATAGTGGGACTTGTAGTCTATAGGCTATCACTCCCTCCCACAGTAAAGGAACATAATGTTTTCCACATTTCATTATTGAAGAAATATGTACATGATTCTAATCATATAATTGAATGGTCTGTGATCCAGGTGGAGCCTGAGGGATAGTTCCTGGAAGAACCTCAATGCATACTAGACAAGAAGGAAACCTCACTCAGGAACTGAACCATTGCACAGGTCAAGGTGAAATGGAAACACTTTGGCCCAGATGAGGCTACATGGGAAATGGAGGATGCCATGAGATAGTCATATCTAATTTTGTCTAATCCTGTATATACATATCATGTTGATAGATATAACATCGAGGACGATGTTGCTTTAAAGGGGAGGAATTGTAACACCCTGTTTCCCCAAATTGTAAATATAACTATATTGGACAAGGAACTATCACAAACTCAAAGGTGTGAATATTTGATTTGATGGACCTTTGTATGAAAGGTCTTTGAATGTAAATTCTATTATTTTAATAGAAAATGGATACGTGTTGCATGATTGCTGGAAATGGGATGTGATAAGAGAGACCACGAATTCTATGAAAGATATGGTGGAGGGGACCATGAATGGTTGCGTTAGCCTCCACCGAACTAGTACTTTGATGGATTTAATTTCTTAGGATCATAACAATCCTCTGACCCAGGAATGAATTACAGTCAGCTTGGTAGGTGGGAAGACCTCCTCAAGAGTTAATGAGGGTATGGGGAAGACCACCCATCTATAAGGCTTCCAGACCTAACCATGGACTAGGAATTCGGGCCACACACAATCTTTCCGGAAATTGCAAGAAAAGAAAGAATTGGGGTCAGGGGAGGGGAACTGCGAAGAGTGTAGAGACGAGAAGCTAAGATTTGGGGTTCAAGGAATAAATAAGGGGATAAACATTCTAGTCATAGGAAATGGATGAGAAGGTTATGATACAATATGGTAAATGAGGCTGGTTCTCCTTGCTTGGTATCTTGTAAACCATTCTCGAGATCCTGCGGGAGGAGGACAATAACCTCCGTCCCTACTGTCGCTGAGCCACAAGAAAGGATTTTGTTGAAAAGCATCGTGGTCTAGCTCAGGGGTGGCTAGTGGTAAATTCATTAGGAGTGACTGAGCCTATGGTTGGGCGTGGTCTAGCTCAGGGGTGGCTAGTGGTAAATTCATTAGGAGTGACTGAGACTATGGTTGGGTGGAAATGGGCACCCTTGCACCCTTTCCAAAAATCGCCTCACGTTATTTGTTTCTGATAAGTGTTTTCATAATCTATGCACTGAATTGAGAATTAATGGTTGCATGAATGTATTTACATCTCTATAAATGTTTTCTTCATTTAAATGGTTAAGATACATGTATACGTTGACTTCCTTAAGAACTTATGCCTCTTATTTTATCGTATGCTCCAGTTTAACTACCAAAGGTGTTTTCCCCAGGGAGATACGTCACAGCTCCGTAGTTGGAGAAAGCCTCTTGGCATTGCCACCTTCTCAGTAACCTCACAAGTTTACCTTGCCCTATTTCAGAATTTAAATTTCTGTGAGTTAGGGAGGCGTTCCCTTCAAACCAGCAGTTTGAGATACCTTGAACTCGTGCCCATGATCTTAGTCAAAACTTGGTTAAGAGTAGAGCTCATAGCCTGAGAGTCATCTAACAAGTCCATGTGACCTAGGTCTAGGAACCTTGTGCTAAGCCCGAAAGTAGCTAGTTCATAATGCTTTCAGAGTTTCAGGAGTTCAACGTCTGGAATGTCAAGCTTCATGTTAGTCAAAGTTACCCAAATTCCCTAAGTAACAAGAATCATAGATGAATCAGGAACCTAATAGAGGATATGGATGTGAACCGTTCATCAGGAAGAAAACCCATCACAGTCATCAGATCGAATGAAAGACCCACTAGAATTAACGAATAAATCATCATCTCTTTGATTAGATCGATGGTTGGGAATCATTGCAGAGTGCAAAGGTGAAATTAGCGGACATGCTAGTTCTTGGCCTGTAATTTGTAAATGTCGTTGATCTCATTGGGGATGGAATATCAATGACCTCAATTAGACAGAGTTAGGCAAGCACTTCTAATATTTTGGAGATTGGGCCTCGCAATCAATGCAAATTATCGATATTTGAATGAAGATCGACGGTGGGGAATCATTACGGAGTGCGAAGGTGAAATTAGCGGATGTGCTATTTCGTGGTCTGCAAATCACCAACAATCATTGATCTCATCGGGGTGGGGAATTAATGACTACAATTAGACCGAGTGGGGTGAGTACTTTTCAGATTGTGGAGATTGAGCTCTCTGATAAAGAGAAAGCATGTTGGGGCCCCGTAATCCCTGTGAATCATTGATTGACGGACAAATCCGTATTGGCTGGATCATGACCATCATAGCCATAAACGTTGCTAGGCAGATAGTTGTGAGTTCCTTCGGAAACCCGTGGAGTAACAGAGTCCGTTTGTGCGGTCGATTTGAGAGAGAGGATATGTGGTGGAAATCCGTCGACTTTGGGTGCAAGCACTCCAGGAGAAAGTGAGTGTGGAGAGGTTGAAACTCCTGAAGCCTGAAGAGTCGAAGTATTTGCAGCTGTCGTTCTGTGGGAGACACACATCAATAGATCATTGACCTCGGGTGAAAGCACTCTGGGAGAAAGTAAGATTGGAGAGGTTGAAACTCCCGAAGCCTGAAGATCTGAAGTTATTTTCATCATCAATATATGTGAGACACGCATCGACATATCGTCAACTTTGGGTGAAATCACTCTTAGAGAAAGCGAGTGTGGAGAGGTTGAAGCTCCCAAAGTCTGAAGATCTGAAGTGATTCATAGTCATTGATCACGAAAGGGACACGTGGTTCTTGATATGTAACTCTGGGTACGATGGAATTTGAAGGAAAAAGGTGTGGGAATGTTTGAAACTCCCGAACGCCAAAGTCTCGAAGTGAATCAGGGTCATCGAAATTATTGAGGGAATGCGACGTCGGATCATGAACTTCAGAGGTTTGCCACTCTAGAGGATTCATGTGGTGGTTTTCTTGGTGCTTGTTGTCTTGGAGTTTGGTCATAGCCCGTGGTCATATGCAAGTATAGAGGGATGGAAGAATTCAAAGAACTTGGGAGAGGGTATCTTCCAGCTCTTAGATCGTTTCGAAGCATGGAGACTATGGCTGGAAAGCTCTAGAAGAGCATAATGGAATAGAGACCCCGAATGAGGGTATTGATTTTCTTAAGAAGAACGCAATTTTTTTACGCCCCACCATGGGTATGTTACAATAGCCTGTACAAAGGCTCAACTTGGCTATTCTCAACCTTACAACAATTAATAACAATTAATTATAATGAATTTTCAAAGTTCAAGGACAAAATGAGAGGGTTGGTGTCTCTCTCCCTTATTAAATGTGCACTAATGTGTTACATTTTTGGCACATACTGAGGTGGAAAGATGCTCCTGCATCAGTTCTCCTAGATGCAAAAAGTGCTACTAGAGAGTTAGGTCTCCCACAATGGTGTGAACTTGACCCAATTTCTTCTTCTTTTTCTACACTAATACTGGGAATATTATTCCCTACTAAATAGTACTGCACTGACATAATTACCAAATTCCTTCTATACTAAACGATGCAGGAATTTTTATGGCACACTATAAAGGCTATGGTTTTGAGGGTCCTAAGGACAAAGGAGTTTCAATAACTATATCTCTCTGATATAACAGAGGGTTTCCAACAATACAAATTGGTTGATTCTTTTATGTCACTAACTGAGGATAGTACCCTGAGCCATACTACCCAATTCCCTATCATGTGGGAGTGATCTCCCTTAGTCTTATTCTTGATGTAATATAACAACATGATGGATATAATTTTATGTAATGTTGGTTTCAAGTGCACCTAGAGGGATTTTGATATTCTCTAGAGTACATGTAAAGAAATTATACATATAGGTTCTACCTGATGGAGTGCTACTTGAAGGGGTAAAAATATAGGTTACAATGGTGTCCAACCAGATGGAATATTTTTTTCATGTATTGTTATCCAACTCAAATTTACCCATCGAACAATAGATCTCCATGTTATTTAAATGTGTCAAAACACATCTATAGACTATTTTGTTTTTTCTAAAATTTAGATGTGTGTTGGGTAAGGAAAGAACCCTGATACCACTTATAGTGTTCCATAACCCTTAGAATTGAAACAAAACTAGATATAAAAAGATTATAAATGAAAAAAACAAAATACAAGATACATAAATATGGAATATGTGAAATATACCCTTGTATTAATGATTATTAGAAGAAATAAATAAATATTCACTTTCCTCTTAAGGTGAGGTGACCTTTGTCTCAAGAAAGCTCCAAATATAAAAATACTTGAAAAAAACATTCCATGTCATCCTATCTCTTTAACTAGATTCTTAGTAGAAAAACCATAACTACTTGTGGTCCCATTATTAATGAGTACCAACTTCCTAGTGGACCTTATTTAATAAAATGACCTTTTCTAGATTAAATAATTATCCACTACTATCTAATGGTCCTTATTCAAAAAATATGGGTGCATACATTAACTGAATAACTCCTAAGTAACCTAAAGTATGGAGGTTAGTCTAGGATTCTAGCAAATATTTACATGGCTAGCATTACATAGTGGCATCAATATATACTACTGATATTGTTTGTATGTTTGAAAATGAACTTCCCATAAGTTTTATAGAATTGCGGGTCAATATTATAATCAACCTAACTAATGATTTTATGTTTCCAAAGTTTTTTGGAAGATCCAAAATATATATTATTCATGTTGACATTATGAATCCAAATATGGATCCATCATTAGGACAACAAGTCACTTGGAGAAGAGGGAAAATGGGTAAATTAATACTAAAGAGGTTAAATTAATTGGGGTGGTCTCATGTCATTGGATTTTCTTCTTAGAGAGGTACTTGAAACATTTCAATGGGTTTGTTTTACAAGAAAAAACTCCCAAGGGGTCTATGGTGGAAGGGTACATGGTGTAAGAATGATTATGTTATTCTAGTGATTATCAATGACATACCAGGTGAAGTGGTTTGAGATGAAAAATGACATTAGAACAAAAGGGAAAGAAAGATACTCCAAATAAATGAAATTTTTTCATGATGAAGACTAAGTGGCTTATCTTTTGTCAAATTTCTATAGAGTAGTTGGTTACACTTTTATCTCATACTATTCATTTTGATTTTATGAATACATCAAAAAATTCATAAATTGACTCCATCAATGAATTTGTTCTTTACGAGGCCTAGGAAACACAACCATAGGTCACATTGTACGAAGAGAAGAGAAGGAAATGGAATAGTGGCATGAAATAATTAAAATGGTTGAATTTAGAACTGTGATTTACCCTGATCACTTAAAAGTAAATATGTGAATGATCTATCCCAATAGTTGGGTGGACAAAAAAATCAGAGAGAAATATGGGACATCGATTTGTTACCCACATGGTGGAAGGGATGCACTAAACATAGGGATTGAGTCGGTAACTCTATAATAATATGTTTATGTACATTGTTCACTTTATAATGCCTACTTAAATTATAACATGAATTATGTTTTTATCAATTCTTGGGTTATCAGACATATGGCATTGTCTTGTATTCACATTTTATTGGTGAATTTGTTTACATCTATGTGGGAATATGGAAAACATTTTCAAATTGAGGATGCTAATGATGGATGTGTCACACTTGACTATGCAATGGAAGTCAATTTAGACCAATCTAGTCATGTTAGCCATAGTGATCATATCCCAATAGAGGGGAATTCAAGTATGTTGGAAAGATACTAGATATCATGAAAGTGGAATTATCTTGTTTCCAATGCGTTATTTTGAGGTGAAAGGGGTGGTATACCTTCATCGAAAGTAATGTAACGAAATATTTTGATAGTGGGATAATATTTATCAATTTTAAAAAGATATGGGATGAAAAGGAGACTTATGTTTTCCCAAATCACTGCAAACAAGTGTTGTTTTACTAGGATGTGTTGGATAGGGATTGGTGCCTTTTAATAAGAACAAATCCAAGATAAAATCATCATTTTGAATACAACAATGCTATCATTCCAAAACATGAATATAATTAGGGTGATGGCAATGAAGAGTAACATGCACATATTTTATTTCAATGTTTATTTTGTGGATGTGTCATTTTATTATGGTCATATATAATTGACCAATTATGTTTTTTATTCATTTTATAATGTTCAATATGAAAATTTAACAACCCTTCCTAACCATCATATTGTAAATAGATTAAATTGTTTTAGAACTTCAAGACCTTTAATGACCTTTAATGAATTATGAATCATTTTTAATTGTAATATATCCATGATGTCCCTTCGGGGTTTTGCATAAAATGTTATATATATATATGTGTGTGTGTGTGTGT